>JARFNW010136425.1:0-30826 GCA_031763155.1 Dirona albolineata | reverse complement strand
CAGACTTGCGCTTGACCTGGATACATTTGTATCTGGGTTTGCACATCGATGCCTTCTGCCTTGTACACTGTCCTCGGACAGACCCAGAGTTGGTCCCTACACTGTTTAATTACGGTATTACAGGGAACAGATAACAAACAAACAGTTAAATGTTGAGTGTTCCGTTGCTGTCCTCACACAAAATATGTGCAACTGAGAATGAGAGGCATTTAGATAAATGCTCTATATATTATTAATTGAATAGTTGATTATTTCCCCATTTTCATGTTAGTATTGTTAGTCTCCCTCATCTCTTCATCTTTGTCATTCTCTTTTTTATAGGTAAAAAAACTGTCAAAATCAAAATGAGAAAAAGAGGACAATTTTAAGTTGAACATATAAATGGAAATTATGTAAATTTTTATGAAATCATCCAAGTGTTCAAGCTGGAATCATTTTATCTGATAATTCTAAGGTGCATCATATCTAGAGACTAATACTAATACTAATAGTAATACAAAGGAGGAACAAGAGGTGAACTTACAATCTTCTCTTTACAATTCACTGGAGGGCAGATACGTATAAAAGGAGTCCTGGGTGACACAGATTTTGTTCCTTGTTGATCACAATCATCTGATGATGTACAAGCAGTTTCTGTTGTAATGAGCCCTGCTTTGTTGTTTTGGGGATTTGTGTTTTTGCTGATATTATTATAATGATCTTGCAAAGGCAAAGGTGTTTCTGGACCGTTAACAATATCATAGTCATCCAGTATTGAAGTGGTGATTGAATTCTGCCAATCATCACAATCATCCACCTCAGGAATATTTCTTGTAGGCCTATCACTGTTTTCCATTTTAAAGTCGATTCACTGACTTGAAAGGAAGGTGAATTTTAAAAGCTAATGCAGACTCGCCTCTTCCGTGTCATGGAGATAAACAATAAATATAGACTTTAACACCACCCACTTAATGAAATCGAAAGTAGACTATTGTTTTGATCATTAATAATCTCCCTTTAGTATCTCGACAAATTGTATAATTTCAATCTTTTGTTTTCAATTATTTATAAGCTTTCTTGACCATCCATAATTTATATCATATCAAATCCTTAGCTGCGCAAAATATTTTATTTATTGCATTTGCTAAAGCGCTTTTGCCAGGCATAAGACGATCCTGTTCGAGAGTATGACTTCTCTGTAAAAGGAAGTTATAGAAACAAGATGTCGGAACTTTGATCCATCATAAGCTGAACAACCTCAAGCTGATAAGGACTCATAATTCAAGTGCTACCGAGGAGTCCTTTTCGCTACCACAGGTAACAACAATGCTTGTTTAATGTGCGTCAAGATTTTTTTCAAGCTCTTCTTTGAGGATAAGGGGAACAATTTAACTCAGCTGACACTTCATTGTCATTACTTCTCATAATTTTGTGGAAATGGAGGAAAGAAGTAAGAAGAGGCAGAGAAGAGAGTCAGAGAGTGAGAGAGACAGAGGAGATGTCCCATTCCCATGTCATTTATTTGGTTCATTGCACTGCTGATTGATTGAGACTTAAACTTAGACAGTGAGAGTGACGAAATGGCCCACTTTGGGACATGAGTATTGTTTAAATGCTTTTAGACTGGTCTAGCAGGGGTCCAGGCTAGGTTTGCCTTTTTTATAATCTATTTTTTTAGTTTTAGCCATGCCTAGCCTTAGCTGAACTGACTAACTTCAGACACTGAGTGTCACTGTCACTGACACTGCACTGGCTGACTGGTTACTACTGTTACTCAAGTTACTGAGTTACTGTTGTGGGTTTGTTTTTTTGCAAAATAAAAAACAGCTCCCCATGGCCCATGAATGGCCCCATCCCAATCCCATCCCAATGTTCTAGTTTTGGCTTGAAAGAAGAAATTATGGACAAAACTAAAATGAAAACTAGAAAATATGCATAATTTGAAATGTGGACTGCGGGTACGGTGTATTCTACTAAGATGAGGTAATGATATAGCACACATGTTGTGTGTAATGCATCAAGGTGGGAGTGAGAGGGGGAAGGGGAGGGAGAGAGAATGTGTGGGATGGGGGTAAGGTGAGTGAATGAAATGGTGAAGTAATGGATAACGCACAAAGATGAATAAAGTGGGGCGAGAGGGAGATAGAGAGCGAGAAAGTGTGTGTGTAAGAGAGATACATAGATAGGGAGAGAGAGAGCGTTGTCAGGTGATGAGCATAGCAAATGGATGGTTGTGGAGTAAGGTGCAGAGGTGGAAAGGGGGTTGGGCCTTATTTTCCAAGTGCATGTGTGATGTATACAAGTATTGCATACTCCTTTGAACTTTACAGATCTAATGGCACACTGTTGATCCATTCACTCATTCAATCCTTTGATTTTATCAAGTCATTGGGTGCCCCTTGGTTGACATATTACAAAGGTCTATCTCTGTTATGACTATTAACCTGATCTGTAGTTCTATGCCTTGATGATACTATATGAATAATGATATAAATAATGCCATTTCATTTTGTTTTTGTTTGTTTGTATAGACCTCTTTCTGAGCCCTCCATCACCATGAATAACAACCCAGGTAACAACAATGGTGGTCTGGCTGGAGCACGGACTCGTAACATTGGAGCACGCGGAGGAGAAAACAACCCATTCTTTCACTTTCAGAACCGCTTGTTTCATGCCCTGTTTTATCGCATCACGATCACTTATGCCAGGGCTTTCCCAAAACCAATCAGGAGGGTTCTTGAATTTGCTTTACTTTTGAAGGTAGGCCTATCCATTTGCTTAATAAATAAAAAAAGCATTATTTTGATGTTTTTAAATTATAACATTTTCCTACAATTAGATGACTTGTATTTTGATTAAATTTATATTACATAATTGAAAGATGGCATGATAGAGTGATGTATTTAAGGTGAGATCTAAAGAGTGAAAGATAAATCTTTAGAAGTGGATGGATAGAATTATCGTTTTGAAGGCACAGGTTAAAAAATAAAAAGATGTGCACGCTTGACACTGATCAACCTTAGTAGCATGTTCATTCTATACTTAATTTTAATACAGATCAAGATGACCCATCCAACATAATGTGTTTTTGTTGCACAACAGTTTTAATGTATTTTGTTGCAAAGACATTTATAATTTATCACATTTGTGTATAACCCTTTTATGACCTTTTCTTTTCAGGCTCTGTTTGTTCTAGGTATACTTGTATATATTCATGCTGTCTTTGCAAAAACTCCCATGAACTGTTTAGAGCATGTTCAAGACATTTGGCCAAGAGATGGTATTCTTCGTGTAGAAATTGTCAGAAATGCGTCAGAAAACTATACCATCATCAACTCCTACAAAAAAGAGTACTCAGACATGCAGATCTTCTTCCAATCTGCTCTTGCAGAGGAACTTGGCATTGAAGATCCGAGCAATGAACTTGATGAAGATCAACAAGATTCTTCGAAAACCGTTAGCTTAGGGATTGTTGGTATTACTGAAATGGAAGTGGGTGAAGTAATGTCCACAGAGGGAAATGAAACGTCTGGAGAACAAAAAGAGGCCATGCAAGATGAGCAGGATGCAGTTGAAAATAAGCTGGATGTTGGTGCCGAAACCAAGGCAGAGAATCAAGCAGATTTGAAAGTTGATCTTAAAGATGAGGGTGGAGGAGATGATGACCTGACTCCCAAGAATACAGAAAATAAAGAATCTGATGAAGTGGTTGCTGATGAGGAAAAGTCTAGTTATTCGACTTCTTTTCTCAGGTGAGTTGAAATATTGTTTTTTATATAGTCTACTCAGCTTAGTTACATTTCATGCGAAAACAAGAATTTGTTGCGATTATCCAAAGTTGCGATTAAGCAAAAATGATCTGGAGAGGTCATCATGAATTACATTGTTTTGTCTATCTTCCCCCCTCTTAGTTTTTAGAGGCTGTTAAGGATAAATCATGGCCTCAAAAGAAAGGGTTGTTGTTCTACTGACAATAGATCCTTTGGAAAGGTCAAGCTAATGTTTTCTCCCATTGAGTGATAGACGGCTCAAATGATTGAATGTTGATCCTCTGTGACTGGCAAGGTGTAGATGCCTAATTAGTCAAAGATTGGATTCCATATTTGATGACTTGTTGCTTATTCTTCTCTGTTTCTTTAGTTGCTTACTTCTGGCACTGCACTGATTACTTTCAGTTTTCTTGTAAATTCATCTGGGAAATGGCTACTATTTACCATAGAATGTTTTTGTCCACACATCCACAGCTGGCTATTTTGGGACTTTATGTTTGAAACAGACACCCATCAAGATGAGAATTTTGAAGGTGATGGCGACGTCTTTAATATTTCCCAAGTGGATGATTCAACTTTGGATGAAAGTCAACTAAGAGAGGGAATGAGTGAGTTTGAGATGCTGGCACGAGTTGGTTAGTTGAGATTTCTTTGCAGCTCCAGCATTTGTTGTTTTTTGTTTTTTTTCAAACCTTGCTATTTTACCATTGCTTGTTATTTTTATTATTATTATTATTATTTTTTTTTAAAAATTATTTTTTAAAATACTTAACAGCAAATATGTTTGTTTTTTATTTTGGATGTTTCATTTTAACTTAATGACTTATACAAGAAATGTATTGTGAAAAATAATTTTTAAATTAATTTTTGTTGTATTCCATTGTTTCTAATTATAAATTCTGCATATCCTTTAGGGCTCACAGAGCCAGTGTGTATCCTGGTTTTTAGGTGCATTAAGTAGACAAAGTGACAATTCATCATCATCTGAATAAGGCACTGGTGTAATGCCAGCTATGAGCCGGCATCAATTTCTGGATCTGAATTGAGTGAGACTATTCCAATAAAGCCTCTTGTCCACCACAGATTGCTTGCCGACAGCCAGACTCGAACCCAAGTCGTTTGTGTACATTAAGTGCAATGTCGAGCCTCTCTTTATTCAATGATAACTAAAATATTTGCCTCCCCCGGTTTCTAAATGTTGTGTTGCTCATGACCAGTAAAGGTGTTGGGTCACAATAGGCTGACCGTCTAATTGTCTGAATGACAATATATTTTCCAGCCATTAATGGTGGTTAGGATACATGTGTGTGTATGAGGTGGGGCATAGAGATTACTCCCACACTACTTTGTGGTATAAAGGGTATATAGTATATATTGATAATTCTAACCCTCTTGAAGCTATATTGAGCTGAATGAAAATAGATTGATAGGATACATGAACTGTAATTATAATTGGTTGTGAGAGCCAAACATGACAGTCATCAGAGGAAATGAATACGAGTTGATGCGAAAAAATCAATAGTTTGCTGGTGTGAAAATAGCATTTGAATATTACAGAAAGTGAGTTGCTTTCTGAAAAAGAGATGAGTTGAGATAGGGTTGGAATCAACTGATCCTAGGGGTTGTCATACTGAATTAATAGATCAAATTTGAAATCTCATCTGCCTGATCAAAAACGAAGTGAAATATTGGTCTACATTGTGTAATGCTGATACAAAAATAATCAAACGAAAGCAAAGCAACAAACGGGTTGAAATATCAGTTTGTGAGAACAAGAGTAGACCAAATCAGTGAAAACTGGGTCATCTTATTTGTATCCTGGTTAGGCAACTAATTTATTTATAACTTTTCTCTCTGTTTTCACATGCGTGATGTAAAAGGGTTTGTATTAATATATATAGAACAATGATTTAAAACTCTGTGCTCTTTTATTTCACAGTGTGGCCAGAGGAGAAGTACATTGTGGAATATTCTTTGGAGTATGGCCTCCTCAGGCTTCTTCCAAAGACAAGGAAAAAATTGAACATCACTGTAATGCTTGTCACCTTAGGTATGATAACCAAATAACTCTCCTGTCAGAAATAGGCACCATGAATTTATCTGTTTGACCTTTTACCTTTGTTGGCAAATGGTATATTAGTTTAAAAAAAAAAATATTACTGTAATGAAGTATGAAGAAATTCCATTCGTGAGACCATTCTTTTCATCTGTTGTCAAGAGTCAGCAGTTGTAGCTCTATTAACAATACTACCTACTTAGCTATTTATCTTATCCAGATTCACCTCTCACTGCAGGCCACTAGTAATTGTAATCAATATTGATATGCAATAAAGTTTGTGCAGATATGAAAAATGATGTTATTGTTATATATGTTATATCAGTAACCGTAGAGGCTTGAGCATTCAAACTTTGACTTAACCAGGAGAGATTTGCTTAGATCCTTTATTACCAATGCTCAGTAGTAACCACTTTTGAGTGTATTTACAAATACAGATACAGATATATAAAGTGCATCTTATTGAGGTGATATCAGATAGCACAAATTTGAAATTACAAAAAAATTGTTTGTTTACTTTGGGGTCCGACATTTATTTTGTGAAAGCATGTGGTTTTATGCTTGACATTAGACTGTACGCTTTAGATAATTTATTTAAAGGTGTTTATGAAAGAAACTGCTTTGTTGAGACCATGCATTGAACATTTACATTTTATTGGCAGATCCAGACAAAGAGAAATGTTTTGGAGATGGATTCAGCAGATTTTTACTTGATGAATTTCTTGGCTATGATGACATTCTCATGTCCAGTATTAAAAAGCTAGCAGAGAAGGAAAATAACAAAGGTAAGATATATTCTTAAAGTGTTGATTGCTGTTTGAATTGTGTTTTTTTTTTCATATGATGAAGTTTGTTTGTTATCAGTTTCGTGTAAAACTAATTAAGCTGCAGGGACCCGCTCTGAGTATGGCCGAGGACAATGCAGAAGGCATTAATGTACAGACCCAAATATAATTTATCAAGATAAGTGCAAAGCAGTCTGTACATATGGCCCGACTACAGAGCTGGAAATTAAATGATTTGAAGAATTTAAAGGCAAGCATCCTGATGAAGTTACAGTTTTGAAATTGCTTGTTGGTCCAATGGAAATTGATTGAGTTCTACCTTTTTTGCTTAATTTCAGGTTATTTGCGCAATGTGGTGACAGGGGAACACTTCCGTTTTATCAGTATGTGGATGGCTCGAAGCTCTTATCTTGCGGCTGCTTTTATAATGCTCATATTTGTAAGTATATTAGAAAAAGCAAAGATAAATGGCTATGATCTCAACATTTAAAACAAGTATGTTTGATGTGATATTCTTAGAAAGAGGACATTTTTGTTGTAAAACTACATCTTTTCAGTCGTGATAAAAGTAAAAGCGACATTGTTGTCATATGCACTCACTTATTTGACCCCAAAATGTCTGCAGACTTTTAATCGGGACTGCTGAGCAAAGTCTATTATTGTGACTGAATATTTAAAGAGTATTACGTACAACACTTTTATTCCGCTGAAAAAGACAAACAAAGAAAGGGTAAAGATAAATGGATAAACATAAAAAAATATTAAGTAGTTTGGATGTATAAAAGATTTCAGTGTATTTTCTAAATTTTCATTAAGTTTTATTGTGGTTGTCAACTATTATTTTTATCCAAAGTGTAATTTTTCATTATCAGTTATCAGTTTAATTTTAATACCATCTGGACATGTTATGACTTAACGTGAACAGATTTTGTTACCGAGTATTAATTGTTTACGACCAGGCTTAATTTTACTTTTCACTTTCAGACTGTATCTGTATCAACCTTGTTGAGGTATTCACATCACCAGATTTTCGTATTTATAAGTAAGTGAAAGCGGTTTTTTTAATGCAACGCATTATTTTGGACTATAAGTAAATAAATAATCTTAATGTTTTACATCTTTTTCATTTCTAATACCCCAAAGACTATACCTACAACTAATCCGAACGTTTTTATTATCACGATGGTCATTTTACCTTTCATTTTTAGAAAATACTATATGTGGCTCTCCCGAGTACGCTTTGAACATGTTACCTTTACAAGTAAGTTCTTGCTTTGTTATGTTGGCAAGGTTGTTAATAGTCAAAAGTTTCATTCATAATCTTTTTCTTTTCACAGTGGATTTGCTGCAGATGTTTGACATGAATGTAGCCATCGCATTTCCAGCCGCTCCTTTACTTACCGTCATACTGGCTTTGGTTGGTGAGTGTTTTGTTGAATTGTTTTGGCATATTTTAACTGTAGATATGTCCTCACCATTGTCTTGTGTAGATCTGGAGCACCTGGTCTGAAGAAACTCAAAGTTGTCTCCTGTTTCTGACTTTGTTAACTCAGTCTGGCATTTAAAATTTTTTACCATCCATGATAGTTTTTACTAGAAAATGATATAAGAAATCATCTATGGCAAGGTAATGCATCGTAAATTTCAGACCATACTTCTCCATCTTGTCGATTTCTGCTTAGTGTATATTACAGTAGAGGTTACTATTACTAGAGTCAATATTTAGGAGTATGATATATTGATATGGCTTACCGTCATGAACTGGACATTGTTTTGTTATCAACTAAAAAAGTAACATCTTTTTCTGTTATGTTTCTCTTAAGTGTATCATCTCAAAACTGTTTGTTGTGAATTGACCTTTCTCTACCACACTCATCATTGCAGTTTAATATGCCGAAGTCTGATTAATTAAGTTGCCTCTGATCTGATTTCTTCTCTCTATTTCATTTATAATCATTCATTGCTTAGCAACTGGTTTATGCTTTTTGTTATGTTAAAAGTATTTTTTTAAAACATTTTACTCTTGAAGGAATGGAAGCAATCATGTCTGAGTTTTTCAATGATACGACCACAGCCTTCTACATCATCTTGATAGTCTGGATTGCTGATCAGTATGATGCTATTTGCTGCCACACCAATATTAGCAAGAGGATCTGGTTGAGGTAAATGTAAACACTTTAGAGGTCAATCAATATTGTGGAATTGAGGATCAATAATGTTCAAGTATTTCTTGTATTTTGTAGCCTTTCAGGGACTTTTCTTTGAAAGTTCTGTCTTGAGGATTATGAATGAATGTATGATGAGATTTTGATTTTTAGACTGAGGTCAGCGGCATAAAGTTAATGAATTTTAAGAAATCTGCTTGTAATGTGTAAATAAAAAAAAAGTGGAGTTGCAAAAAATGCTTATAATACATGTTGTGGAATGTGTCTTGATAGTTCATAAGGTCAGTTACCCCCCGCCCCCCTTCATTGAAATATATTTCTTATTTGATAATGCATGGATGAATCATAACATTATTTCAATATTATTTTCCACTCCACAGGTTCTTCTATCTTTACCACTTTGCATTCTATGCCTACCATTATCGTTTCAACGGCCAGTACAGTTCATTGGCATTGTTTACCTCTTGGCTCTTTATTCAGGTAAATTGAAATTTTATAAAATACATTTACAGGGGGGCCTTCATTTTATAATTGGCTTTAACTTAATGACCCTCATAAAAAAATTGTGTTTTTCTAAACAAGGTTCTGTATGGTCAGTGAACTTTTCACATAATAACAATAACATTCAGGATTTTGAGGTATAAAAAAGAAAGGAAAATGAGATCATGCAATAGGTCATAACATTTGAAAATGGATGTGATCAAAAAGGGCTATCTGCCTTAATTGGTTTTGTTTTTTCTCATTTGAGAATGTTGCGTATTGTCTCAATCTGGTATTGCTTATTTCATAATTAGAGTCAAAACTATTTTAGACAATTTTGATATTTGATTTCAACTGACCTTTGTTGTCATGGTGGACAGTCTTGAGTTGGAATCTGAATCATGGTTTGCAAAAGGTATAGAGCTGCTCATCTCTGCAATTAAAAAAAATAAATTTTTCATACATTTTTTAAAAAGAATATTCTCAATATATATAAATATTGTTCCCTGTTGTGTTCTGATTAAAAAAAAAAAAAGAATAAATTAATACTTGTTCCACAACACACAAATCACTGATTAAGCTTAGTTTTGTTAGGATTTTATCACTTATGTTGGTGGGCGATTGTTGAAATTCTGATAAATAAATATTGTAAGCAAGATTTTTCTTTCTATAATAATATATTTGGTTTTGACATGTATCAGTGCCCCTTCCCCAACTTCCATTAATCATGCCATCTTTTGATTTATTTTTTATTCCAAAACTCTTTTTAATCACCCAGCATTCCATGATATACTTCTTTCACCACTACGAACTTCCAGCAATTTTGCAGCAAATGCGCATACAGGAAGTGCTTGCCAATCCCAACCCTCCTGCACCAGAAGATGACAATGCCCCTGATCGACAACCCCCTGAGAATCCTGCTGGATCTTCGGTCGACCCACCAACTGCACCTGCTTCCAACCAAAATAACGCTGCCAACAATAACAATGGTTCAAACAGTTCAGGCGATAATTCGACAGGGGCTGCTAATGCTCCTGACAATGAAAGAGACACAGCTACTGACACTCCACCCACCACCAGAGGTAACGAAGAACATGGAGCTGGTCAGACAGAGGTTCTGAGAGTTGACAATTCTCAACTCAATATTCAGGAGGGTCAGTTTAGTGTTTCTGACCTTTTGAATGTCCTGAGGAGATCCAGGGTTCTCAGAAATTACATTAATCCCCCAAGGGGTGTTCACATCAGAAGGAATACTAATGATTCCAGGAATAATGGAACCCAAGCGGGTCAGGATAATCATTTTGAAATTGAGCGCATGACCTTCTACACAGAAAATAGCATCTACAACATTTTCCGCAACCGTGGCAGGAGGCCAGCCGGAGAGGATAGAACTGCTGTCCCAACGTCATCTACCAATAATTCAACACTAGCACCAGAAGCTGGTGGCAATGATTCAACACAAACGGTCAGTAATTCACAGCCGACCTCGGCAACTACCACTGATGACAATATTTCCACCAATGCACCTCCTGTGCCTATATTGCTTTCCAGCAGTGGGGAAGGCTCTTCAATAAATAGTACAGAATTAAGTGTTAATTCCAATGACAATAATTTAGAAAATGCATGTTCGTCTACTGGGTTTCCTCTGTCGAGTGCATTGCAATCTGGAAGGACTTCAACATCTGGTGATGATTCCCCCATGAATGTGGGTAAACGCCATAATTTATCACCAGATAATGGATTATGCAAAACTTCTATGACTGTAGAGAATGGTATTTCTGGAAATGTTTCAAAGACAAAACCCTACGCAAGAAATGGTTTAGATCATTATACTGTCTCATCAACAGTTCCATATGAAAAATATGATATGGATGGTGTGGCAAGTGGTAGCTCAGAATTATCTTCTGTGCCTTCAAACGATTTATCTGGAGAACTAATGGGTAAATCTGTAAATATTGAAACCTCCATTGGGTCTTTCTCTCTCCCAGGTATAAACCCTGTCGCTGGGAAATCAAGTGTTTCACAGGATGGAACAGCTGTGTGATCCATATTATTTCCTCCCAAAATGACTCTATTTGATGGCATAAAAGACTCACTTTTTTTTCTCAAATGACCTCTCATCTCCTCATATTGTGAAATAATTTCGTTTTTTGTGCTACAAGTTCAAGGATGTTGACATTTGTATCCAAAGGAGATCCATTATATATTCTATAGGTACTCTGAAGTCATCATTTTCTTTTATAGTTTATATAATTTATTTTTTAGAACTAGCGATGCTTGGATTTTGCAGTAAGGTCTTTATGGATAATAAATACCCTCACCCACTTGACCCCCAAATGTATGTGCACTCAGGGTGGTGAAAGCACTCCTACCATTGATAGTATTAAAATTAAAACATGTGTCCTTAGTCGGGGACAAGGAAAAGAAAGATAGCACTTGCTTCTGGGAAACAACCTGATCTCGTCCCAATATATTTGAAGACATTTATGAATCCGTTTTGTAGTCAAGCCTATTATTAATTACAGCAGAGTGGAAATGTTCACTTCTGTTCTCATTTTAAATGGATATATTGTACATTCATAATTATTAGCTGGCTTTATGTTATTTGCCATGCAAAGTACTTGCTTTGATTGTGTTTATAGATTCTACTATTTATCATGAAAAGGGCACTGACGAATTTGATAATTGTGATCAAAGAGGTTTAAAATCACTCTGCACCATGCGCACATGAGCATTTGTTATAGAGATGATGTTGGTTAAACATTCTAAGTGCATCTGAACCATAGTTTTGCTTATAGCCTGTGATAACCAGCAGCATATTTTATACTTTTCCTTGATTTTATTTCGCAATTAACACTAGTTTTGTATCAGTCCACTTCTAGGTTGATGAGATGGTGGGTAGTTAACATCCTACCGGGGAACAGCTGGAAAATTTAAACCGGAACAAAGAT
This sequence comes from Dirona albolineata, assembly GCA_031763155.1. Classification (NCBI taxonomy): domain Eukaryota; kingdom Metazoa; phylum Mollusca; class Gastropoda; order Nudibranchia; family Dironidae; genus Dirona; species Dirona albolineata. Next base: position 18,640 of record JARFNW010136425.1, on the reverse strand, counting down.
TTTATTTTAAGGGGTTGCGCTACCCAACTTTCAAAAATCCTTAAATTTTTGCTCGTATTGACATGAAACATAAAGAGATACATAGTCCACGACTAAAAACTGAATAATCACTATTTAAAAAAAAAATATATATATATTTCTGTGGCCCTGGAAATGGCTAAATTGGAAAAAAATATTTATTATAATCCCAAAATTTTCCTTTGAACTGAAATGGTTCATTTATTAATATGCAGCAAGCAAGGTGATTTGTTTGATATAGATTCACATATTTAGTAAATTTTGAAAAACATCCCTCAAAGTATTGCTGTTTCCCACAATTTTGGTTGTAAATGAGCAAGGCATGTAATGGGGACGACACCATTAAGTGGCATGTGCTTTTTGTTCCCATTCAGGGGATCGATTTTTACAATATATACCCATAGTGGGGTTTTAAGGGGTAGAGTTTTGTCTGAGTGTGATCAATGGTAGAGCTTCCCACTTTCTTTACACTTTACACCACATTGTATTTTTGAATTAAAAATTGCCATTTCTTTCACAACAAAATTTTAGATGAGTCTAATGCACATCCTAATTGAAACTGGTTTATAGCACAGCCCACTTCACTCTAATCCTATTGCATCAATCACACAGCATAACAAACAAACACATCATGCAATTGCCTCAAAATAAACAAACAATGACAATTGGACAGTTTGTGTGCATCGCAAATCTCTGGACCAATTTCAATTTGTCAATTCTTGGGAAAGTGAATATGTGCAGGTTGTGGCAGGTGATGTAAAGCAGACTAGGGAGCATCATCCGTCATTCACACTTTTGTTTTATGCATTTCATTTACTTGTCCTGTGTTGACCCTCGTAGCAGAGGATTGCCCCATGAAGTGGTTGTCCCTATTAAGGTGTGTCCCCAATATGGATTTACTTTGTATATCGTACTAGCTAGACTCTGCCTTGACATTGAAAAGTTTCATAGGGTAACTTGTTTGGGAAATTTTGCAATTGTAGAGTAATGAATTTTCAGGTTGGAAAAAAGGTGTTTATCTCCTTATAAAAATAGATAGAAATAAAAACCAATACTATAAGACTTTCTAGGACTTGATTCAAGCAATGCAAGTGCAAATTTTTAGAACGATAAAAGCAAGGATTGCTGAGATAATAATTTTGTTGTTACAGTTGTAAATTGAAACCCATCAGGTTACCTGAAAGTTAAGTCGCGCAACCCCATATAAAATTTATGGATTGTCTAGTTGATCATTTTGTGCATATTTTATGTAATCATGAAATGAAATGATATAAATGGTTGTGCATTTTTAAATGGTAATATATCTTTGTGTGGGACTGAGAGACTGAGGTATGCTGTGTAAATGGTGCTTGCGATTTTTCATGCGCGTTGATAATGCTTAACTCTATTATATATACCCCAGACAACAATTTTTGATCATTTGAAATTGAATTACCTCATTTATGCAGCCAACCCAAAATATGATATTACAGCTGTCAATAATAATTTAATTTGGCTGATTTGAAACTCCTCATATATACTCTTCCGAAGGTGGAATATATTGCATCTGCAGTTATTCATTCAGTGTATTAAATATTATAAATGAGACAGTTGAATGGTATATTTTGTATTTTTCTTCTTTTAAAGTCAACCTGTCATCTATCTTGTAATTACCGTGGTGTACTTGTGCCTATCCTCGAACACACATAGGCTATTATGAAATGGGAAGTGTAATTTACTTCCATATTTTTCTCTAATGTGGGGTTTATGATGTCCTCTTTACTTACAAGTGAACATTCCTGTTTGTTCTTGTGTGAAAATTATAAACAGATTGATACAGAACACATTTTTTATCCAGATGTTTTAATTTGTAGCCTAATGTATATATATATATATATAGTTAAAAGAACAAAACAGAATGGAATAGAGATAAAAATGTGTGGAGTGAATACTAAGGGTCTTTATAATATTTGTCGAAAAGGGCATTAGTCTCAAAGCATGAAAAGTTAAAAATGTGAGCAGTTAATGAAGTATGTGAGTAGTTAGGTTGATGTAGGTTGATGAAGGGATTTAAGACATTATGACATTACCTTATAGAATTGGCAATATGTTTCTCTGTGCCTGCTCGTATGGTTCTCTATTTAATTGGAATTAATTGTATGGTTATTGTTATTCACTGCTTACCACCATAGTCTGTCCTTTTGGAGTCAATTGTCATTACTTTATGTTTTAGTTCCTTATTCAGTGAATTGATATTATGTTCAAGGTCTTGTTGTGTTTTATCAGGTATTATGAAGTAATCTGCAAACATTGACATCTCTACAGGAGCCAGTTTCAGTGGTGACATACGTTTCCATTCTTTGGAGATTTAATCCATTAACCCTTAGGTTGCAGCGAGAGACTATAGACCACAAATAAACTGAATATGCTTCTATTTATCACCCCATTCAGATTGGGAAAAAGCAAGGGACTAAAAAGTTGAACCAAATATATAAAAAAATGTATTTATTTTTTTCAAAGCGTGTCATTTTTCCGATTTTCCATGAAAATGGATGTCAACTAAATGTAATAATGCCAAAAATTGGTTGCAATGTAAGGATAAAAGTGATAAATAAAAAGGGGCTTAGAATAGATCCCTGTCTTACTCCTTCACATATTGAATTGAATCTTGTTGGAAGTTTTACCTTATATTTAGACCTCACTTTCGGTATTGAGATAAAACGACTTACCTGCATCTGTTACTTCCTTGTCTGCATTATTTTCTTCTTAGGCCTACCATAATTGCCTCTTTTGAACAGAATTAAATGCTGTTTCCATGTCTACAAAACAGTCTACTTCTGAATCATATCAACATTATTTGGTTTTTTGAGAGAGATAAAGATGACTATGGTCTTATACTTATAACTTCTTCCTGGTCTAAATCCACCGTTTCCTGAGCCTTTCTTCTGACACCTGTATTTTATCATATTTTCTTATTGATGCCCCTTCATACTGCCAATCAGTGTAGGGGCCAGCCGTTAACAGTACACAACCATGACTCCAGACCAAAAGTTTGAAAGTAGACACAGGATCCTTGATCATTATATTATACATGGCTGAACTGAGCCGTAAGGCTATGGGTCAGGAATTTATGACGAGCAGATGATCTGTCTATTGTGTCAAAATATTGCTATTAGTAGTATCAGTCAGTCATTGGCAACTCACCATTTTCTGTAAGTACCTAGATATTGATCAACCTGCAATCTCATTGAAAACTGGTGTTTTAAAAAAATGTGCTTGAAACATGAGTGAGTTGACATGCATGATTTCTCTCAATTTGATTTCTATGTTACATTAATTGAAATTTAAAGGCATATAATATTATACTATGTGTTTATCATATTATTGACAAAAAAAAAAGTGCAATGAATGTTGCCTATTCAATGGGCGTGATTGTATGAACGTTTGGTGTGAAAATGAAAGAACAAGTGCTTTGAAAAACTGACATAATATGTTGAATGTCTTATTTCTTTGAGGGCATTCATTATAATGTATATTTACAAACAAGGGAAACACTTTCACTTGGATAGACTTCATATTTTACGACTCTGAAAATGCTTCTTTGTAAATAGTAATAATAATAATAATAACAATAATAATAATAATAATAATAATAATAATAATAATAATAATAATAATAATAATAATAAAGATAACAATGATAGCAGTAACTCTTATTAATTTCTGAAGGCTCTGTATTAATTTTATCTTGTGAATTTCATCAGGTTCATTACTTACTTGCAATGACGCATAAAACATGCATGTGCCTTTACAATAAAAAAAATCAAAGTGATGTCCATTTTCAGTGCATCATTCTAGCTATTTCATCCTATTCCTTTGTAGAGGCCTCCATTTAATAATGCAGGAGTCATCGGCTTGATCCGCAAAAAAAAAAAAATGAGTTCAAAGAAATAAAAATATACCAACTGCCTTTACATCAAGAGTAATTAATATTTATTAGAAAGTGATTTGATGTGATAAAGTGTGCATTTAATTATTATCATTCAATGGAAATAAAGCAATCCCAAAGCACAAACAGTGGACTGAGGTGGAAGCATTGTCTTTAATTCTTGATTCAAATTGTGATAAATTATAAGCTCATGGTAAAACAAACACATTCGTCATTGTTTTTGCTTTTGTGTTGTTTTTGTTGTTGTTGGTTTTTTTGCCTTATATTTTAATTTTAATGTGTTGTTGCTGCCTAAGACAGTATTTAATAATTATGGATCCTGGGTTTGAAATCCAAAATTTCACACTCTTTTTTTAGGAAAGGTAATGTAATTGTAAATTAATCAGTGACTACCCCATAAAGAGATATTTTTTGTAAAAAATAGGAAGCAATTGTTTGAGAGACGTGTGTCAACTCACTTGGTACAGTTGCCAAGTGCTGGACTGTTTTCTCAAGGGTAGAGAATGAAAGAATTTGAATTGATTTGCTTATATTTCCAATTTCTTTGGTACCTTAAAGTATGTCAACAGTTGGTTGTGTTGAGTTGAGGAGGATGAGGGTAGGAGATGGGATTTCCAGCCCAAGTCCAAAGGTTGGAACATTCACGGAAGTCGTGACTTGTACCCAAACCAGGTCACTTTCAAGATAGAATGGAGCTGGCAAAGCACAGTGAAACTCGGTTGTAACGAGAGGTGGCGTTCCTACAAAATCTCTTATTTCCGAACGGGATCCCACAATAACAAAGGGAATTAACCAGACCATAAACCTATTACTTACTTGTGGTGGTTCACTAATAATGCTGGTTATTTCCCTTTCTTACAAACCCGACATAAACGAGGTGTATGCGCTGAAAGAGATGGGGAGCCAGAGTGGCGCTGTGGCTAAGTCACTCGCCTTTGGTTCAAATCCCGGTGGAAGCACTGGGTTTTGTTTCTCAAGACCTTGATCCCACTTTGCGGCGCTGCACTGCGGCTGATACCTGGGTTATTCCGGTCCACCCTCGGAATAAACCCTAATGACAAATTTCCCCCTGGGATGAATAAAGGGAATATATTTATTTCTAAAATGCTTTTTTTCTATTTTATTATTTCTGAAAGGATTTTTTTGGGGGGTTTGATTTTTTTATATTTTTATCTGAAAAACCCCCTGATTTTATTGATCAGTATTTTATTGATTTACATTCACAGACGTGAGAGATGTTAGGTAGGTATTGATTGTATCCCAATCGTTTTGTTGTTTTTATGTTCGGTGAGGAAAACGAGTGGAGGGTGAGGGACCGGAATGGTGGTATTTTTTTGTGTGGTCATGATTGTCATTCTGCAGACCCCTGTTGAAATTCTATTCAAAGTGGATAGCACTGGAAAATGCCCGCTTTTGACAGTTCCGTACAGTTTTGTTATAATTTGTTTACACAGGTAAACGTTTGATTTGGATTTGTTACTAGATTGCATTGTAAAGCACCTTAGAACATTTATCAAAGGAGTATGGTGCTATACATAAGTCATTTATTATTATTATTATTGTTTTGACTATTATTATTATTATTATTATTATTATTATTATTATTATTATTATTATTATTATTATTATTATTATTATAGAGTTACAGATCCCGGTTGAAATCTAAAGTATAAGTGTATACTGCTGTCCCTCTGAAATTCCATTTATTGTGTCTTATGGATGTTAAAATCCCATTATAGATGTATGGTGTTACACCTTTTTTGGATGCAGTCCTTGGTCAAACCTCAATTCAAATCATAGAGGATTTCATTCTCAAGACCTTACAAGTGTTAAAAGACAGAACCTTGAAACCACAAATGGGTTCTAAGTCATAAATCACAGCAGGACATGCAAACGAAATGTTTCAATATTTGAGGAAAAGTTTCAAGACAGCGTGCAAAGAACATCAATTTTATAGAATTTATTGTGAATATTTTTTGTATCAATACAGCATAACATAAATGGTAGCATTTTTAAACAGTGGTCTGGTCATATATTTTTTTATTCACAACACAATTGGTCCTACATTGATTAATTGAAAAGAGTCATAATTTCATTTTATGATGATGGGAAAGATGAGGGGATGAAATCTCATTACCACACCCTGCAAGGCACGACCGCTTCTTCTTTCAACCAAGATACAAGTATAATAATTCAGCACATGACATTTTTAGGCCTTGATCCTCATAGCTTTCTATGATATGGATTCTCTACTAGAAACATGGAAATCCTATTAAATCTACTGGCTTTGATGTTTGTTATCAAGAATCATGAGGCATCTTCAAAGTAAGAGTAGCTGAAAATATAAAACTTTCCCATTGATTTAAAAATGCTACACAAAACCTAATCATCTTAGATTTGAATTTAGTTAAATTAAATAATGGATAGAAAATAGTTATTCATTGGAAACTTTAAAAATCTATAAATATGTTAACCATATAATATACCTTAATGATAACAACATATTACCATAAGACTCCTGATAAATAGAAGCCCACATTACATCACACTCGCATCATGTCATGCAAAACCCCCCCAAAATTAAAATAGATATATAGTAAAACATTTAAATACAATCTCACAACACACACCACACTGGTAAAACGTTCAAACAGTCACACAGGCATGGGATGTAAAACATGGGCCCTAGGTATAAGAAGCCTAGTTAGTCATGCTGTGAGGGCAAGATGATCATGAAAGGGAGCTTTGAATGCATAAAAACACAAATTGTACCCAAAACGTTGGTGAAACTAGTAAGTAGGTCATTCTGGAAGATCACAGATCTGTATGATACTTCCATTTTGAACCCCCCCCCCCCCCACCCCCGCAAAATTGTGATTATGAGAACTTAAAATCGTTCAACACAATTGTATGATATAATGATCACTAGCACAGCACGAGGCCAAGATCTTCCAATATGACACTTAAGTTTGCAGTTTATAATATCCCAATCAACGCTTGAAAGGCCTCCGTGGACAATATACAAATGGAAAAGCATCTTTATCCATACAATTCCAGAATGGAAGAGGATAAGGCTGGCCAGATTGGGCTTCAAAGCACTGATTTGAGGAACTGTCGAAAGCCCAATGTTACTTAATTTCTACTTTCACTTCTAGTACTAGCATCTCTACTTTTAAAACATGTTAGATTACGATTCACTATATGCAGGAAAAAGGCAAAGAGATCAGCCAGCAGCAGCGCCTTTACCCAATCGATGTCGGCAAATTGAAAAGCTGTGGCGATTCACAGTCACAGGCATTACAACACAGCAAACTGATGAGTTGTTACACAGTGCTCTATGCATTAAAATGCATTTCTGTGAGAAGTCGATGAACATCTTAATAGTAGTAGTAGGCCTATTGAGTGTTGGGCTAATTTTATCATGCTTTTTCTGTCTAGTTCAAATTTAAAATATAGCGACCCTTATGCAAATATGGCATGATACTAATACACATCAAAGACATTTTGATTTCAACTTAATGCACTGAACACGATAATTTGAAAACTGGAAAAGAATGAAGACAAATTCCAAAGGGAAATCGGAGGACAAGTAAATAGTAATAAATATAACGATGGGTTTATAGTCTGTATCCCTGTCAAAGTACAGGGACACAGACTTTCTTTATCCCCCAGCAGACTGTGTCATTTAATGTCCTTCTCAACTGCATGGGGAGCATACAGTAAAGCAACTTGTTAGGCACATCATACTAACATTTTGAAAATATCTTTCTCTACCTGTAGCTGGGTACTCAATATCTCTTGAGTCTAGCGGGAAAAAAGTATTTCCCAAGGACTAACATTGGGTAGCTCTGCAAGGATTCGAACCTGGGATCTCATGATCTCAAGTCAGACAGCCTAGCCACTGGGCCACTGACACCATGTATAATAGGTTTATACATGAAGCAAAACAGGTTTACGGTATTTTAAAAATAATTTACAATTACAAAAAAAAATAAATGTTTACATGCATGCTGCAAGTGAAAGTGTATGAACCCTAAATATCTTAAGTATTGCAGCCAATCAAATAAGTGAGAGCATATAAAAATTATGTAGCTTAGGATTAGTAAATACAACTGTTGCTTATAAATTTGATCTCATGATGAGATGTCACAAAGTGTTAAATAGACTTAAATGTACTTGCTTCATAGGGCATGATTCTCCCATCGCTATACGTACACAAGCCTTAATATGAGTTTTGATTTCAAGTTTGAATAATATGTCATGGAAAGGAAAGACAAAATTGATGTTATACACAGAAGAGCTATAATGATAATCAGAAGTGTTAAATATCGCTCAATTTGACCTGTCTGATTTGTCAGATGATCTGTCTGAAAATTTATCTCTGTCCTTGTCCTTGTCAAGCTTGTCCTTGCTGTCCGATTTCTTGAAAAATGATTTTTTGAACAAAGAATTTTTCTTTTCCTGTGGCTTCTCGGATCCTTCAGCATCACTTGCTTCAGGCATGTACTGGAGCAGAAAATTGTACACATTTGGGGCAGAACGTTCTTCCTTATTGTCTTTTCGTGCATACAGACTGAGCATGTAGTTTCCTTTCTTTGGCATGCTGACCTGAAATTTCACAATCCCATTCGATTCCTTTGACTGAGTCACATAATCACGATTATCTTCATCCGGTTCCCTCATGAACTGATGAGATATCAATATCTTACTGGGAACCTGTAACTCTATGGACACAGAATTTGATTTCCCAACTCTAATTTTTGATTCTTTATGAGATAAAAGCTTAAGGCCCAGCTCTTCAAAGGCTGGCATGGCTCCAAATTTGGATCGCTTTGACTCGTGTTCTTTTGTCTTAGGAAGGTAGACTTGTGAGTCGACTTTAGTGCAGTTGATGAGGTATTTGCAAGCATGAGTGAGAGTATTAGTGTCCTTTGATGCCCTTGGCCGGGCGAAGATGTCCAATCCATATTGTCCTGGCTGAGGTAGGGAAACGTAAACAGTCAAAGTGGAATTTTCTGATGTAAGGTTAATAAAAGGATCCAAATTCTTACTTTCCACGTAGTTCATCCTTAGTTTGGCGACAAATTGATAAGGATTTGGAGTGCGAAACTTAAGCTCAAAATTATCTTCTACTGTTAACATGCCAACCTTTTCCATTTCAAATTCTGACGACGGTGCGATGATGGGAATAATGCCAAAATGTCTCAGAGCTTTTTTGGGTCCCCACTCTCCAGCAGCACAGTTTGGTAATGGATGCATCTTTCCTGATAAGTTATCACAAATAATCTTGAACTTGCAAGCACATTTTAGTTTGAAAGGAGCCACATTAACATTGTTCTCCTCTATTTTACCTGTATCATCAATTTTGTTGGCAAAGATTTCCAGGAAATAGGATCCCATAGTTGGCACATGAACACTAAACGTGACTGTATTCTCCATCATAGTTTGGAAAACGAACCGCTCAAGGGGTAATCCACGATACTCCGTCTCTTTGGACTTGTCCTTGTCTGCAAATCGAAGTTGATAGAAAAACACGAGCTCGTTTTCATGTTCTTCTGGAACACGTATTGTGATTTTCGCTCCACCTTTGTCATCTGTGTTGAGAACAGCTAGTTTGTGCCCATCAAATCGCATTTTGTATTGGAAGAAGATGGACCTGGAACATATAATAACATAAAAAAGTTAGAATAAATATATTTAATTCAAAGTCTTTTGACTGTATTTTAGTTTATTTCTATGCTGAAAAAATATCAATGTCATTTTATGTGGCTAACAGCAATAATAATTTATATAATTTTAGAGTTTTCTATTCTGTTACATTGTCCAGGCCAATTTGTATCACTGAACTGTGTTGGGCCCATCTCTAGACAACACAAAAGGCACTGCATGCATACACAAATCCCTCTCAAAGAGATCTGAAACCAAACAAAGACATCCACCGCAATGCTTTGCAGAACACAGAGCTGGAGGCTTTCTACTGATCAACTCACAAACAGGTGATAAGCCCACATTGATGCTTTTTGACACAGTGGGATGATCATCGGCTTGTCCCTAGTTACTTATCCATAGAGTTTCTAGCTCTAGGTTCAGCAGTGTATAGTGGGTAGGGCAAGGGCATGGTTTTGAATGTGGATGCCGAGTGCATCATTCAGGATTAGATATGGAGCTGGCCCCAACACTTCTTTGTGGTATAATGGGAAACTGCTAAAGAGACAAATTAGCAACATACTTGGGTGAAGTCGCTATTGATATCTGATTCTTCAGCAAACTTGATTTATGGAAAAGGAAAATGGCTTGCATTTTATGGCTTTTGAGATCATAACACTTGCCAGCAATTACAAATTACAAACACACCTGACAAATGGCAATGACTCAAATTCTTCTTTTGTTATGGGAGATTCCAACATTTGCCATTTTGGTTCAATGGGCCAGAACTCTTGAATGAACTCGTCGGGGTCAGTCATGAAGTAATGTTCATCATACTGGTAGCGGATGTGATCTTTATTGTTGTGCTTCTCTCCCCTATCCTTACTGAGAACGAGATGCCTGTGGATATCAAAATGTTTTAAAGACAGGGTTCATCACAATCATATTTTAAATCTTCTTTAAAAAAATTAAAAAGTATGAATAGCCTTTAATTTAAGGTCCAAGCAGAAGGTATACTATTTCTATTATTGTTATTGACCTTGATTTAATTTCAAACAAAAAATCACGGGGCAAAGTGAAATCTTTTGCTGCTGTCTCACTAAAAATTAAAATAAATTGTTTCTGAAAATAAATAAATTATGTTATTGTCTACTGAGAGCATTAGACAAAGCGATTCCAATGATTGCATATTATGGAAGTATTTGTATATTTGGGTTCTCTTCTCAAGTTGTATTTATTCCTTTTTCCTCCACTTTGTAAGGAAAATGAGAATGTAGTGCAACTATTATTCAAAGATTTGGATAATTCAAATTCCATTTGCAAACACAAATGTATTAAAATTTTGTAGAGTGTAAAATCAATATTGGGTCTTGAATCAAATGATTATGAATGCCTTGAATTTATTTCACCATATTATGTCTCACATATAATATTGCAAAGATAAGATTTTCAAAATGATACGTTTTGTATCAAGAGCATTTGTTTTGTGGTTCAGATACTCATGTGATTCTTACCTTGCCCCCCAGTTACATTGAATAAGTCTCCAGTCCCCTTCCACAAACACAGCATTCCACGTATTTTGGAACGTATCTTCAGCAATTTGCATGCCTGGCTCGTAACCAACACTTTTCGAGTGTCCTTTGACCTCTTCACAGTGCAACCCAGCATAACTGGAAATAAATTTTCAAAATTGACATATCATCATGAACAAAATGAACATAGAAACTATTTGGTTTTGAGTCCTAGAAAACAATTGGATGTTTTAGTCCACTCATGATCATCAACACAAATAAATCATATATAACAACATTTTGGAAGTCATAGAAATTAAAAATATTATAGTCATAGAAAGTTTGTCTGTAATATCCTTTTGTCTTGAGAACCATGAAACCATAGTTGAGTTAAGTGTTTAATGATAATGTAAATAATTAAGGAGCTTACAGAAATGCATTGCAAAAAAGTTGTGAAGAAACATTTTTTTGTGAAAGATGAAGAAAGTTTGTCACCTCATTATCTTTTACTTTTCGTTTCAAGGGAAATTTTTGTAATGCTTTTTTGTTGTTGTGTATATACTATCGTTTGATTCAAAATAACTCTTAATCGTTGAAGAGAAAAAGAAAAAATGAAATCTTCAAGATTATCAATTTACATATGTATCATAAAAAAAATAAATTAGGCTAAAACGGGAAATACATCATAAACAGATAGTTGCTGAAAATGTAGTGTAAGTTGTAGTTTTAGTTGTAGACCTGTGATAAATAGGATAAAGATGAAACAGATTACACTGGAAAAATGTTTCCTAAGATCAGCAAAGCTATTTCACCTGCATAATCTCATAAAAAGGACATGATAAGTCTCTGTTCCAAACTTGATGCCTCTGAGGAGACCCATTGGCGTATCGGCATCCAGGTCATCTGCAAACTCCATGACATTCAAGTCTTTGACACAGATCCAACGGTAGATAGCTCTGGTTGATAAAAGATGGGAAAAAAGCTAAAAATATTGAAACTGAAAATGCAACTTATATACAGAAGGAACTAACAACACAGGCAGCACAGGTTTGCGGCCCGAAAAAAAAAAAGAATAAAAAAAAAAAAAAAAAGCTCTGGTTGATAAAAAAACAAACAAAACCATTGCATAAATAGTTATCATATTCAACATAAGTGTTCACATGGTTTTCAGTTTTAAAAGTCCTCGAGCATTCATTCACCAGAGTTTGAAATCTATAAAGGATTGACTGATATAAAACCTGCAAAATGATAGCAGCATTAAACTCTTCACTGTATTTTTCATAGTTTTTAGTTACATACCTCAGTGCGGTTGATTCATTGAACCAGGAAATTCAATTGGAAGTAGGGTATGCTATATAAAAGTATACTAGAGTCTGTGTGTCGAGTTCTGACCAGTGTCCCAATCCACTATTGGTTTTGTTTACATTACTTATGGTGTTTCTGTGTTTGGAAAGCTTCTTTAAACAAAACCACATGTATTGAACACAAAAACAATAAGTAGTGAGCGGTCACATTGAGACACTGGTCGGAACACGACACTGGTCGGAACTCGACACACAGTCTCTATATTACCATATACCCCAACTTTGTTTGAATTGTCCCTTATCTGCATTGAACCTATTGTTATGTCCCTACGATTTACCTTGCCTTCTCCAAATCAGACAAGAGACCCTCTGTAAGCTGTCGAACAAGATCTGTGTATGTTAGCTGTTCACCCTCAGCCACCTGAAATTGAAAGAAAAACTCACTCTCAGACAGTGTGTTTTTTACATTCTTCATCCATCCTTACATTGTTTGTTAGTACACTGCTCATCCATTATTTCATTGTACAATGTTCACATATTATTTGTACTGTGGACTCACATCTACCACTACACTGTTCATCCATCCAAACAATGTTCAACAATCATCATATTGTTCATTCAGGTTTAAATTACTCACTGATCATTACATTGTTCATCATTTGATTCATCTTTCATCCATCATTACATTTTTCATCCCCAGATTGTTTATTTATTCCCTACATATTTCATCCATCACATTTATGGTTCCTCTCACTTTTTCTCTCTCTGCCTTTCCTGCATTCGCTTCTAAATATTCCAAGTCTTTTTTCTCTAGCCTCCTTCTTTAAATACTCCTATGACCCCCCCCCCCCCCTCTAAAAACCCAACTCATTAAATACGATAAAGTATGGAATTAACAAAAACAAGCATCTTACCTTCTGAACTTGTTCGTCAATGGATTGAAAGACAGACTCATCAGTGAACATGTCTTCTCTTCTCATTGAAGGCGCTTCTGGGGAAGGAGGCTGGACCACAGCAGGGAGAGGGAGTTCTTCTAGCACCTCGACCAGCTCCTCCTCCGCACCATTGGGTAAGGAATGACTGGGATCAGCACCATTTTGTGAGGGAGCTGGCACTGGCGTCTGTGGATGCACGATGAATATGATAAAAATGTTTTTTTTTAGATGATAAATTGGGTGATAAAAATGGCAAGTCATAGAGAAGTTTACATGTTGAGTCTCTGAGAAAGGCTCTTTACACATTTGTTCCCCTCATTTTGCCCAGGTGTGAATGCATATCCAGCGGCAGGCAGATTGTCAGTATGTTAGTGTTACTATGATGCGCCTAATAGGCGCACCTACTATATGCTCCCCAGGGAGCTGAGAAGGATTTTAAATAAGCCTGCTGATGATTAAATAATGTAAAGTCTTATCTGTGAGCCTGAGCTTGTTTGAAAATGCAGACTGTAAACCCATATGTACGTACATTGGCCATTTCTTTAACCAGCATAGCTTTCAGTTCCTCTTGTTCCTTCGCCAACATCTCCAGCATGACATGACTCTGTTTCTTCACCAGGTCAGATGTTTGCGCCTGTTCTTTTTGGCGTAACCGCAATGTCATAGTTTTCTTCTTGTTTTCCTTCTTCATAGTCATCGTGGTTGCAAGGTCTTTCTTCTCATTTTCAAACTGAATTGTCATGATCTGTGGAAGGCAAAAGGGAAATAAGTAATGTAATCTGGGATGGAAACATCATTTAGAATAATCGAAAGAGAGGGGAAGTAGCGAAGTCCCCCCCTCCCCCTCCCACTCCCCCACTACCTCTTCTCTTTCTATAAAGAAATAAATAATGATAAATAGGCGAAACACTTTTTTCCTGGCTCTACGGCACTTAGGTCTAGAGCTTTGATTTATTTGCAATTTATTTATAGAAATATTTATAAATGGCTTTCATTCATGACAGCCATAACAATGACCAAACAATCACCCTCTTTGACATTATTATCGTCGTCTCAATCATTCACGATGATTATTATGAGGAGAGAAATGTAGAAAAGAAACTCCTCCTCCTCTCCTCTTCCTCCTCCTCCTCACCATTATCCTCATAACCCCATTCATTCAAATCATCATATAAATGTCTATGATATCGTCATCACCGCGTATTGCTAACACTGTCATCCTCTACACCTTAACATCATGGCTACCATTGTTGATACATCAGTTATAAAAAAGGGCAAATCTCCGGGCGCTCCTGTTATTGTGTATATTTCAGGCTCTGATAAAAAAAAACCCACCCAAAAAAAACTTAAACCCCAATCAATATTAATAATAAATCCAGCCAGCTATGTGTGTTACGTCTCCACCCAGTAACCGAACATACAACACCCACCAATCGCTCACATCTAAAGAACCGAGGTCTAACACTAACAGGTTTCTAATGTTTGTTCAATTAATTCTCCCTTTGTAGCAGCACCCCTTTCTCCCATTCACTCCCCATTCACTCATAACCCGTTGCCCTCGGATGTATATAACATTATTATATCTATACACCGGTGAACGGCAGAGTAGGTAGATAGAGCCTGGTTCAGATTTCTTCTCCCATCGTTGGTTAACACGACGCTTCATCTGTTGACTCAGCTCTATGACATGTTTATCTATGACGTCATGCCAAGCCTCTCGGTCGCTGAACATTATGCACACACAACGCGATGTATTTTGCGTCACACACAGATATTGATTGGGCCACCTACACCTACTATAACTTAGTCATTGAATGTATGTCAACATCATATTTTCAATACGCAGTTCTGTGGCATCATTATCTTTTCAAGGGATACAAAAATGATATAGATGGCCATGCCTCTATTGTCAAAAAGTGCACAAATTCACAATGATTCGTTTGCCTCCACTATAGCATAAAAGCAAACAGGGGCTAAATCTTGCGGTGATTGTATTTTCCCTTTGCTTTACTCATCGTAGGCTTGCAATAATTAGCCTGTAACCCCACCCTGCAGTGTTTGTTGGGGGACCCATTGTGCTATGAGCTTTGAGCCCATTAAAAATAACTAAACATGTGAACACAACGAAAAATTACTTTCAATATCACCTCCTTGTTCTGTATTTAATTCCATAATAATATTATTCATTCTTTCCGCTTTTCCAAAAAGGTGAAATAATGTATTTATATACATCGATTGTTGATTTTCTCTCTTCATTTTGATCGGTCGGTCCGTCTTGCCCTTTCCTGTAGCCTCGATCTCCTCTAGTTTTATCCAAATACTCTCCACCCATCGACATTTCGACCCTCTTGCCTCGTTCTCACCAACGTCCTCATGTCAAGCACTCTTCCCCAAACATGTGTCATTCCTCACTCTTATCAATAAGCATCACCTCCGACTCCATCCCTCTCTCATCGCCCAAGAGGAAATTACATCAACATCCTCTTAAAAATATCGACTACTAGTCTAATTCAAATTTTTTGTAATTTTTGTTTTGCTTGTGACACTGTTTCAGCTTGATGAAGTTGGCCAAAGCAAGATCGGATCATTTCTGCACATAGCATCCTCAAAGTTAATGTCATTTTTCCCCATCTCACTTTATAATACATGGCATTTAATAATACATGGCTTTATATAGCGCTTATCCACGATCATCACCGTGCTCTAAGCGCTTCAACACCTTCACTCCCGACCAACAAAATATTAATTTTATGTTTCATTCCGTATGCTCCAGACCACCTGTGAATGAATACAGTCCTTGCCAAATCGTCCCCTCGTCAACCATATACCTCATGTTATATAATACCGAAGTGGCTAAAGCTAATGTAATAGATCACACTGTTGGTGTATTTGTGTTTGGCGGTGCAGGGGTAAAAGTATCATATTATTTGCCCCCGGAAATTTTCCTTGTTACCCTACATTGCTCCTTCAGGGTTACCAAAACATGATGATATTCTTTTTTAGATGTTAATTCAAACTAATATACGAAAATCTTTATAACAAATATTGCGTCATGGCTAGGAAACATAACATTTGGACAATTCAAAGTAACTGTTATTTCATCTTATTGCTTTACTGGCAACAAGCGACAAGTAGAGTGGGCTTCCAAAATAAAACATTTAGACACAAGAGGTGACACCCTAACATAATAATATATGCATTGATTAATAATAATGGTTACAAAACTGCAGTACATTACCTTTTTGTCTGAATCTTTGATCTTTTTCTTCTTCTTGTCCATATCATGTTCAAACTTGGATGTAAGTTCTTTCAACTTGTTCTCCCACTCATTGTCTATCTCTTTGTTAATTGTCGTTTTTTCCTTGTGTCGTTCAGCTTGGAAGGTCCTAAAAAAGATGGGTGTATTGCATCAAACATCATGAGTAAAAGAAAAGAATTATGTACAAAATAACATATTTACTTTATTTTTTTCAAGGGGGGGGGGGGGGCGTAGTGGTCTCGCGGTTTGTGTTCCGTCGCAGAAACCGAAGGTACCGAGTTCGATTCCCACCAGATGATAATATTAGTCCAATGAAAAATTGTCGGTTCGGCTGATGGTAATAAAATGTATGAGATGTAATAACTGCGCCGCCTGGCTCTGTCTCCTGTGGGTATTAAAGTCGGAACAGGCGGACCCGTGTCTATACTAGGCACGTTAAAGGACCCACTTTTCCGGGAACCTAAATATAAGTTGCCAAGTGATTTATGTCCGTCTAGAATAAGCAATAAAACAATGACAATGATTGTGATTTTTAATTAAACAAATTGGATTGGTTTCGAATATAAAAGTGCATAAACATGATAACGTAGGAGCATTATGTATTGACGATGTCAGCAAACACAAATAGACCACACGGGCACAATAACGTCCGAGTCTGTCAGTGAAAGGTCATTTGAGTGTGGAAGTCGGTGAGGTGTAACAACAATCATTTAGCTTCTTTGTTTTCAAAAAGCGGAAAAAATTCCGACCGCAGACACTATCAGTTAACATAAAACCTACCGACTACCGACCCGTGATGTTCGTGAGAAGAATATTATGGAGACGGGGGAGGGCGAGGCGATAAAGTGATTTAAAGGATAGTAACGGTCGCTGACAGTTTATACCACATATACACCTACAAAATGGCCTTTATATTTTTCACATGAGTACTTTGTTTTTATGATATTTTTCGGAAAAGACCAAAACAACCCAAGGGTCAGTCGCAGTGCAGCGCCGGAATGTAGGCAATAGGTGTTTATTTTCTTACCCAAGGAAAAAAACCCAACAAATCACAATGCCACCCCCCCCCCCCACCCAAACAACAAAACCCCAACCCCAAACCAAATCAACCCAACAAACCAACAACAACAAAAACACAAAAACAAACAAAACAGACTCAAACCCCATATCATGGTGTGAATAGTGCAATGACCCAACCTCTTGGCCACCGATACCAATATCATGATTGAAACAACACAGTTGCTTGGAATGATTAATCTAATTGGAAGGGGCACCATGCCATGAGATCTGAGGACGTATACACAGATGCTACGGTACTTTAACCGTTAAGACATAATACGTTCAGCCACTGAATCACTTTAACAACGACATGTTTTTGAGTACCTATTATTAATTGTATTGAAATATACACTCACAACATGATGTGGTTATTGTGATTCCATGTGTGCATAAATGTTTTTTCGGTTATCGTAACGACTGTGTATACGACTCCTGATGACGTCATCGGAGCTACTTACCTAAACATCTCATCTTCCTCCTTTCGAAGCTCCTCTTCCAGACGTTTCTGTTGTTCAAACAGTTGTTCTCTTTTCTTGGCCTGTTTGGGACAGAAACAGAAAAATAGATATTAAATATATATAATTTAACTGATTTAATTTGTACATTGACTCGAAAAGGTAAGCATTATCACCATAATATCATGGCTATGCCAGCACCTTCCTGGATTTAAAATGACTCTTTGTATTTAGATAAAGATGACAAAATGTGTATTAAAACACAGTCATGACTTGATGACAATGCAATCAAACTCACTTCCCAGCATTATTCGTGTGTGGTTTACATATACCCCCCACCACCCATCGCACCCTTCCCCCTCCACTACAGACTCCCACTCATATGTTTTAAACGTAAACGTTTTGAATAGTGTCACATGCATTCTAAAACCCTGAGGCGTTACACATATCTACTGTTATTGGGTTTCTTTATTGACGAGGGAGGGTGGGCGGGAGGTGGAAGGTTTGGGGGGGGGGGTGGGGGGG
>JARFNW010136414.1:0-10829 GCA_031763155.1 Dirona albolineata | reverse complement strand
TTATTATGAATATCATAATATAGCTTATAAATAAGTCGAATATCACTATATTTGGAACTTCACTTACAACGCAAAAACTGAAGCTGTATATGAATAAATCTGGCATCTGATCAATACATTCTTTGTCTTTCTTTTCACATTGCACGCGTTTTCATCAAGCCATTGGTTAATTAGCAATGACATCAAACGTGACATCACTAAATTACTAATCCACGCTAACCCGTGTCGCTACCTGTTTCTACCGTCGACAGGGGAGATGACCCCGATAAGGAGGTCAACTCGTTAGCGGGCGGGAAAGAACTAAAGTATCGCTAAAGTGACGCCGTGAAAGGTGCAATCAGCACATACTTTGAATGTAGTTAAGTGTTTTAATAATCATGCTTTTCTAATTTCTGTACTTTAAAGAACGCAGTAGTGGTGCATGCAGATGCTGCCAAACAAAACATATGTTTTGCTGAAGATTCTTCTTGTTCTTCCAAATTGGATGGGGAGACAATTGATGTGAAGGAAAAGGTCTTGGCGCATCATGTGGACGCCAAAGGGAATGGTGAGGCAGGCCAGATACCGGAGCAGGATGGTGAAGATAGCCTTTTACACCTGAGTATGCAAGGATTGGAAGGAGTTTTAGATCAGGTTTGGAATTAATTATACTGGAAAAATCTAACGTTCTTTGTTTTGATTTTTACATTTGAAGCCATTTCATTTTCCCTATTTTTATAATTATTTTTTTTTATTTATTTTTTTAAAATTTATTTTTTACACTTCTTCTATCGGCAAGCCAAGCCCTGATATTGAATTTTGAAATGAGGACACAAGTTTTGATTTATTTACACATTTGTTTTATCGTACCACAGATTAGTGTCAGAGAGTGTAGAAAGGAGAGGGATTGAAAACTATAAAGCTATTTATTTATTTTTTCCCCTTCCTGTTATTCGGGGAGTGCTGAAAAAATTTGGAAATTTTATGTTCAACTTTTATGCCCTTTAGATAGGTTTATTTCTATTTCAGTGTTACTTTGTGGCATTATTTATATTTTAAATAGACCAATTTTGGGATTTTCAAACTAGATGATGTCGTTTGAAGATTGTGTAAGGAAAAAGAGTTGTGGGGAAAATATATTCATGATATATGACTGTGACAAGAAGAGATAAAAAAAAAGAAAGACCATAATGTTGCGGTCAGCCTAATGTTGAGTCATGAAAAGGACATACCAAATGTATAACTCAACCCAGTGTACCAAGTGTTGAGGATTGCATGGTGATCCGTCTATCATGTCCAAAATCCTTTACTGGCATCGTGCAGAAAAGAACAATAATATGTCAAGAATTTGAAAATCTCAGATCCCAAAACTATCCAGAAGTCCACACGTCTTTTGTCTGCATCAAATTTTAGCTGGTCTAAAAGAAACTTCATTTTAGGAGAAAAAGTGAAAACATATGATTCACAAAATAATTACTACTAGTTAGTAAAGTATGACCTAGTCCAAATTCTCATATTAATGAATAAGCTTTATGCATTTATTGCTATTGATGAATACATTAAATTTTTTTAAATGTCCAGATGGCAAATTCAAAAGATAAAATGATGCACGAGCTGATGGACAAAGTGTCAGAGTCCCGTACTAAAATGATGGAAGGAATCGACTCTGTCATGGAGAAAGTGTCCAAGTCTAAGGAGAAAGTGATGGAGGGTTTGGACAACGTCATCGACAAAGTGTCCCACTCCAAGATGATGGAGGAGATTGACCACGTCTTGGAGTCTGTCTCTCATTCTAATGTCCTCAGGGAGATTCGGGCCTTACCACAGGGTAAGTCCTGGTGTCATCCCTAGCATTATAATGGTTAACACTGTCATTTTGAATCTTTGGAGGTACCGGCCTCAAATTTTACACCGGGCAGATTTTTTTTCTTTTTTCTTGGAACCTTTTCAGTTTTCTAGACTTTGGTTGCTGGTGTTTATCGAGTCCCCTATATACTGCAAAAAGCAGTGTAGGGGCCAGCCATATGTCAAGCTCTGAAGGGTGCTAATGACAAAAAGAAGTAAATCCAAATGCCAATGAGGACTTACACCAGTCATCACTTACCTAACACATGGCTAGGAAGACTCTGCATCAGGAATTAAAGACAAGCAGGTGATGAGCCCACTGTGTCAAAATACCTTTACCAGTAAATTGGACAACAATGTACTGTGAGGTCCATACATTTTACCAGTAAACACTTTACTGTTACCCCAGTGGTTACTATTCAGTTGTAGGGAAACCGAGAGCTGCCACCTGGGCATTTCTAGACTTTGGTCCTGTGGACTAAGATGAAAGATGGTGATAGGTCTGTAGTCATGATTCCCCATGCAGGTCCCTCCGACTTGACATCATTTATCCCCCAAGCAGGCCATAGTAGTATTCAATCTTCTTCTTCTCAACTCTCTGGGGATCATATAGTATAGAGTAAAGTAAAGTAAAGTCCTTCCGAGCCATGAGGCCCATAGAGCCGGTGCTTATCCCGGTTTCCGTAGCGTGAAGCGGACTGAGTGACAATACGTCACCCTTCTGGATAGGACGCTGGTCTATCACAGATTACTTCCCCAGCTGTAAGCTGGTACCCATTTTTACACCTGGGTCGAGTGAGGCAATTGGAGTATAAGTTTCTTGCCCAAGAAAGACAACGAAGTGGCAGTGATAGGATTCGAACCCACGACCTTCGCAATGAGAGTCCGCTGTTCTAACCACTAGGCCACCTCGTCTCCATATAGTATAGAAGCCTGTTCTTATTAAGACTTTTATTTCTGATACTTGTAACCTGCACTCATCTCTGCTACCTAGTGTCCACGATTCACTTACGTATATATAATCGTTGTTGGACATTATAATATTATTATAATAGCCATTTTTATTGTTGGGGTTTTTTGTTGTTGTTGTTATTATCTCCCTTTGGCTTAGAAATGACTTTACATATTCTTTGATTTATTTTGTGCTCTCAGACTAGTTGACTTCAATTTGACGTTATCATTTGCATCTAAATATTTATAGCTTTTGATCTGTTCCAATGGTTCCCTAATTAGTTCAATTGTGTGTGTTTTTATGTGTTCCCTGCTTTCCTTTTAAACAACTCCTCCTCCTCCTCCCTCCCCCTCATGAAAAAGACATGTTTCAACAACGTAAGAATTTTATTTTTTTTATCATGTCTCAGAAATTCGAGAGTCCTTTATCCTGAGTGCAAGAAATCGTAGCTATATAGTGGCTGGTATATTGATGTCAATATCTTCGGCTATTCTTTTTGGAGGTGCCATATACTATGCGTGGTGCCATCACGATGCGTGGTCGTATTACATTGGCACCATTGAGGATGCCAAGGCCTTACTTCGTCAAGCCAAAGAGTCAGGATTGATGCGTCGCAGCAGGAGCATGTCTGAGGATAATAGCGTTGTCAACTCTGCATCTTGTGTTGACAATTTATCGCCGTCAGCTGATGGAGACATTCGTAAGGATGAGAGTGACCTAGCTTTATCGGCGGGGGCAAGTTCTCATTCGTCGTCTGAAACAGATATACACAGCGGTGAGTCATTTGAAAATGACACGCAGCGATTGATATGCAATGGGTCAGCAGAACAGGCCAAAGATGATCTTCTTAGGGAGAGGAATGGACATGTCGGTGTTGTCGATGATGAGAAAATCAACCATTGTCTGAATGATACTGATACACGTGAAGGTGATAGTATATGTGTAGAGGGAAAGAAAGATAAGTAGATTGATCAAAAGTGTTATTATATAAGTGGATGATAAAAGCTTCTTTTAGTACAAAAGGAGTATCTGAAAAAGGTTATCTGATTCGTCCATTGTCATAATATATTTACACACGGGGTGTCTAAGAATTATCTCTACAGCTTCAAATGTTTATAGATTGAATACTAATACTTTCACACATAGAATGGTGAAATATGGGTGTTCGAGAGAGAGTAAATGTTTTATTCGCATTTCAAGTTGTAAAGATCATTTTCGGACTCCCTGAGTGTATATGAATATGTTCATGTTTCCTCGATTATGCTGTGATATTATCAAAGGGGTCTTGAGTTTCATTTTATTTACTGTGACACCAAATCCAAGCTGTGTGAATATAATTATTTCTTGAATCATTTACATGCTTCTATATATGTAATGTGTCATTATATAAGTTAGGTTTTGGTCCCGTTACTGAATATCTGAAAATGTGATTTTGGGAGTATGGAAAATTCAATATTTTATATTATGACCTCTCTTCCTCTGCATCATGGGCTTATTCATGTCTGTTCCAATCCTCCTCATTTTTGAGAGACCAATGAACACAGTATTCTATTAAAGTTATACAATTTTTTCCCCTCTAACATCAAATTATTTAGCAACGGATGCCTGTGCAAGTGCAGGCGTCATCTTCAAATTTTTATAAACATTTTAAGCAGTTTCTAACTATATAATCTTGTGGATAGAAAGAGCTTCCTTGATAAAAATTGCTACATTTTTAAAATCAATTACTTTTTTTAATTTTGTGGTTGCATACTAATCCCGTTTTGATATGTGATCTCAGTCCCTGAAAGAGTGCCATGAACGTGACAGAAATGATTATACGTGGATGTAAATAGTATCTGACTGTCCTTCAACAGCAACAAAATTAAATATTATTTATACTGTTTTATGTGATTCCGATGACTGTGTCAACATTCAACATATGTATGTGGTCCCTAATTAATATCATTTGTGAACATATTTCTTTACTTAAGTGTATGCATGTCTTTTTGTTTTACTGTACATCCTTTCTCTAATAATAATTTCTATCTATTTTATGATGTTTGGTGGGGTTTTTTCTTTGGGGGGGGGGGGGGTCACTATAAAAGACATGCCCACAATTTTTTAACCTAAGAGTAAACCAAAAAAAAAACAAACCGTTAAACGTTTAAGAATAATCAATGATACCGCTAATGTAAGCCATTTTGTTAGTAGTAACCAGAGTTACAATTAGCAACTTGAGTGGCCACTCGCTGCCTTAAAGTCAAACGGTTCCCATCCACAAAATCACAGTTTTTTGGGAAAATTGAGGCTGTCAACAAATTTTCACAGATGTAATTGTAGACAAAAAAAGTTTGTTCTGTTCTTGACAAAGCAGTCATGCTGGGTACTCCTTTTATACTGGTATATTTATCTCTTAACCCTCTAGTGCCCAGTGTGCCAAAGTTGGCATTTCATATTTTTTTTGTTCTTTAACGACCCAAGGTTGTCATTTCTTTAAATAAAATTTATGACATTTAAATTTAAGCTTGATCCATGTCTCTCGGTCCATTTGTAGTGCATTTTATAAATAAATATTAAATTGTGCAGCGTAGGAAAACTATCAATGGGCACTAGATGGGTCAACCGACAAAAATGTAGATGTTGACTCAAAGGCCGCTCACTGTCACATGTTGTTATACATACATATTGTGTGTATTTGAATCTAAGGGAAATCCAATGAACTGCAAAGTCAGTTATAATTTCAAATGTTGGTTTGTTTGTTTGATGATAATTTGTTCTCAGTCCCGGTGAACTGGTTATATTTTATCAATAAGTATCTGTCATATAATAAGTCTATGCTGTTAGTTGTGTTACTGTTACATTGGAATTGTCTGATGTTGTTACTTTGATTCCAGAATTGTGATGATGATAGGTCAAGATTTGTGGTGTTTGTTTTTACTCGATTATTCAACGACTAGCAATTTTTGACTTCAAGATATTTGTTGAGTCACAATATCACATCTGTGTCTTTGTTGCATTTTACAGTGATGATGATGATGTTAAAACGGTCAATATCATTCTGCAAGATTGGTAAATTCTGTAGCACACTCAACCCTTCCCAGTTTCGACGGTTGACTCTGATAATACAAGTGCCGAGTTACATGTGTAGAGTATGAAAACTGTGTGGGAAGCAATCTTAGATTTGACGATGAGTAAAGTATGACACGTTATTTTAAAAAATATTTTCTCCGCAAATATATTAAGTACCTATCATCAGTGCTATGTTTATCCGACAATAAAGATGTATATCTTTTCTTATATTTTTCTAATTTTAGCTATGCTCATTCCACACCACTAAACTCTTTCAGCTGCTTTTCATGCACTTTATATATAGCTCAATTTCTGTTGACTACTGTTGAAGTTGAAGGTGATATTTACAGTTTGAAATAAGATCTGCCTAAAACAAAGACTAGATTTTCTCAGCTCGGAGATATAAGAGTAAAACTGAAAGCGAAAACATCAATGTTGTTGCCAGTGTTGGTCTGCCTGCTGCCAGTTTTTGTTTGCACTGATGCGATCGTGTCATAGTCATACTCATACATATCGTTGTTGGCTGTTTCACTTTCATTTTCTCTAAAGCCTACCAATTGATATTGATCATACGGTAATTCAAGATGGTGTCAGTAGTCAGAAACATTTCAAATTAATCACTTTTGAGTGAGAAAGGCTTGACGACAAACTTGGTTGGGTTAGTTTTTTGGGGGGGTTTTTTCCCCCTTCTCAGTCATACCTTTGGTGGTAACTTCTGTTAACAAAATACGGCAATGGTATATCTTGTAAGAAAAATCTAATAATCTTGCTGACATTTGAAGTTACACTAGAGAGCACTAGGCGTGAAACTCACATCATTAGCTAGTGTGAATAGATTCACAGCAAGCAGGCGTGGTCTACCCGCACGGGCAGTAATAGCTTACTTCAACGCCATTCAAGTTTTCAATCTAGAGGAGAGTAAAAAACACAGTGCTGGAAACTCCAACCATGACCTTGTTAGTACAATGACTCAGCCACCTCACCACCTGTGTGTCAAGAATACATGCATTCCTCCTCATTCCTGAGATGTACATTATTATTATTATTATTACATTTTGATTTTCACAGTATGATTGGATTGAATGCGTGTGTATGTGTTTGCTTATATTTTTGGTTTTATTTACATGGATATGCTTTGTGTATTCCACCAATTAAGGTTCATCTTTCTGCCTAGAAATGAGCATTTATAAACCAAACAACAAATTGCCTTTCGGGGGCAACAGATTAAAGATCATATGGGTATTATTATTATTATGATTATTGTTGTTATTATTCTTATTATTCTTATTATCATTATCATTATTATTTTATTGATATTATTAGCATTGAGCATTATTAATATTATTATAAATAGTTGGAAGCAGTCTTTGCTGATAATACTCTGGGTGTTTTAGCATTACCCTGACTTGTTCATGTGTGTGTTTGTTTGTGAAGAATTACAAAACACTGCAATAGCAATTTAAGATTGAAAGTTTTTAAAACCCTTTTTTTTTCTTCTTTTTTTTTGTGTGAATATTTCATGAGTGGATAATTGTGGAGTTTAAATTTATTGATTTTTTTTTTTATTATTAAAAAATATAAATGTATATATTATATATATTAGTTTGATATACTACAGTTTACATGGCTTTATTTTATAAGGGGTTTTGGATTGTTTTTCATGATGAGAAAGTGAAATTGATCAAATGTCTCTAATGCAAATGTATGTTATGATATTTATATGTTCTTTTTCCATCACTGTTTTAGCCAATAATTAGTATGTGCCTTTCATGAGCTGTGGTACAAAATCATTCTATGATGAACTGTTATATTATATAGATATATATTCTAATATATTTTTAAGTTTACATGATAATTTTAAAAAGTTATATATTCTATTCCTTAAATTATTATCTCTCTCTCTGGTGATTGCTTTGTCAAGGCTGAGAATAGCCTGGGTCATACAATTGTTTTTCTTCTTTCTATGTGAAAGTCACATAGTAGTATTCACGCTTTGCATAAACACACACTTTTACTGTTTCATGCTCTGCTTTTGGGCAGCGATTGCTGTACTACTAGAGCTCAAAATTAAACCAGTATTTGAGAGAGAGAAGTAACAATGTTTCAACCAGGGGCGGTAGACACAGACCATACATAATTATAAACTGTTTGTACATCGTGGTACAATTTTATGGCAGTGAATTGTAATCAGACCCATGACATGATTGGTGTAGTGATTAATGTCATGTAGGTACAATTCACTGAAATAGGATTGTGTTAAAAGTTTACATACGTCTATGGTCTGTGTATACAGCCCCTGGGTGTAGAGGTCAAGCAAAACCCTGTCACCTTTGACGAAGCCAGAGTTAATGGAGGGGCAGTTTTTTGTTACAGTTTCATAATTTAGAAACACAAAAATGCTTTATGATATATAATATATATATATAGTGTTTTGCATACTTTCCCCCCATGGATGAATGTTGTTTTTATTATGACAAAAGTATCTATGAAACAGATCTGAAATTTAGGAGCGGAAAATATTACATTATTATTATTATTATTATTATGTCGTAGTCATTGTGCGTTAGAACAAAATAAGAAAATGAGCAATTTGATCATTGTTATCGGTGCGTATCCCGGGTTGAAATGGTGAGTGAATGGTTTGTGCATGGAAGTATTTGATGGTGTTTGGAGGCGTTTGCACTGAAGATTTATGTACAGCGTATTAAATGCTAAAGCATGCGTTATAACATTGGAACATAGGAGGACAATTTTTTTTAAATAAATTAATATAAAATCCATATTATAAGTAAATACACACTTTATAAAAAGAAAAAAAAGGAAAAGAAAGACATATTTTGTGGGAAGGATAACAATGAATAACAGTATATTTTTATTTCTCTTGACCACCCATAATATTACTTTTGAGTGGAGATTTGGGGTATTTATATTTACATAATTTTTCCAAGTGTGATTGAATTTCCACCTGCCAATTATTATTAGTATTAGCACATGTGTTGGCTGTGCACATTGCTTCTGTTTCCCCCTTTCCAGAACATGCAGGCATTGGTAGAGTTACCAGAGTGGATGATGCTGTTGCTTTGGGACACAAATGTTGTGGATTTGAACTTGAATTGAATCCTGGACCAGATGGTGCTTGGGTTCTTTAATGTGTTTTCAAGGCTCTGCACACAGAGGTGGTGACGCAGAAAAACCGAACTAAATTGTTTTCAATGTGTTGCTGCAATTGCTATGTAAATTCATATGTACCTTTGAAACAACCAAAGACTAGCGCGCATATTGTGTTAACATTTCAGATGGACTTGCGGGACATGCAGCCTTTGTTGCGTCATCTTGGTAATGAATAGGGCATTAAAGTAATAACTATAGAACAATGTGTAATACCTTTTTTGGCATTCGCATGACAACAACAGAAAACGTTTGCATTTATAAAGCATTTATAAAATCACGTAGTACCTAGAACATTACATAAATATGAAAGTGAAAGTAATATCCGTTTATAGTACTTAACTTTATTCGAGTTCAGCTTTTTTCCAATTTCTGATGACCTATCATAGTCTAGTCTATGTTTGATTTTGAATGTTCTCCCCCATCACTGTTTTCTGATGCCAGAAGAGAGAAGAGCTCCATACATATCGTTGCAAGGATCATACCTGGTATGATTTCACAAATACTTCCTTTTCTTTCTTTTTTTTCTCTCACTTTTTCCAACCTTCTACCTCTCACTCTCATGCACTTTATATGTTTCTAAAAAAAATCTATAATCAAGATTTTATCCTTTTTAAAAATCTATGATCAGATTTTATCCTTTTAAAAATCTATGATCAGATGTTATCCTTTTAAAAATCTATGAGATTTTATCCTTTTTAAAATCTGTGATCAGATTTTATCCTTTTAAAAATCTATGATCAGATTTTATCCTTTTTAAAATCTACGATCAAATGTTATCCTTTTTAAAATCTATCATCAGCCAGATGTTATCCTTTTTAATATCTATCATCAGCCAGATGTTATCCTTTTTAAAATCACCCTTGCAATGACCATTACCTGTTATATCGCCAATACAAGTTATGCATGTGAATGAACATGAACCAACCCTTTGGCAACACCTCGTGTAACTTCACCATTCCATTCGTTCACTCAACTGATCCTCCACTGATAGTTGATTCTTTTCCTCACAAACTTGACGTTGCTATTCAGGGATTAGGCTACCAATAAAACGTTAAAATAAATTATTCTTTACTCACCATTGGTGAACATTCATTGGTGAGTCTCTCTCTCTCTCTCTCTCTCTATTTCAACATTGCTGGATGCATTATTTATGTTATTATGTTATATATACTCACAATAGAATCCCCAAGGCTGTGGGAAACATACATAATATAATCTGAATGAAGTGAATGCTAACCTTATTTCGACATTGTGACAATGCAAGCTCTTCGCTAATATTGACATTAATAACATTGAAGGCATGTCTTTTATCAACACTGATTTCTCTACTGTGTCATTTATTGAATCGCTACTTTTGTGTCATTGTCATCAATGTCTTATCAATATTCTAATTCTTTTTGTTACATGTGAAGATGGTGTACGATGAAGCACTACCTGATATGGATATCTCTCCAGGGGCCATATACGCAGACCCAAACGTTAACTGTTTAAGTATTTTGGCGCACTCACATTGCATTGGATTTTACTCACCAACACATCAAGGTTATAGTGACTCTCAGTCTGCACACATGTTTTATCAGTTAGCGTAGCGTCTGTGTATACGGCCCCCGTACTATTTGCTCATAGAGGGGTTGTACTTCAATTGTATGTATGATCAGCGTACCGCAATGATTTTTATTTTTGTTTTATAAGATGGTGACACTAAAACAAATAGAACCCGTAGGAGTGAAATATTATTTTATATTTGTTATATTTTGGCGCAGTGGGCTGATCCCCTGCTTGCCTTAGAAATCTTGATCCATAGATTTTCCAGCTCTGTGTCAGGTCATGT
>JARFNW010136403.1:0-10831 GCA_031763155.1 Dirona albolineata | reverse complement strand
ATGTAAACAGCAAGGGAAATTACCTAGAGGTAGACCAAAAACAACATGGCAGGAAGTAATTACAGAAACCATAAAAACAAGGGATGTAAGTTTGTGGACGCAAAAAGGAAGACATTAGATAGAAATCAGTGGCGAAAGTTTGTTTATGATTCTTAAGCCTTACACCGAAAGGTACAAAAGGTAAATTGATCAAGAAAGAAAGCATTTATATAGCGCATTGCTAATTGCGCTATTCTGTTTGTACTTCACATGAACGAATAGAATTTATATTTTATATATAGAGTGTCTCTAAATTGTTGCCCGATAAAGAATTGAAATATCTTTAAAACGGTTTTGTTTTAGGATTATATCAATTATATATATATATATATAGAAGAAACAGAAAATATGCCTTATGTAGAGAGTTTATGATACTATTTGTGATATGCTTGTGGCGCAGTGGCTAAGTCACTCGCCTTTGGTTCGAGAGGTCACGAGTTCAAACCCGGTGGAAGCACTGGTTTTATTTCTCAAGACCTTGATCCCACAATGCGGCGCTGCTCTGCGGCTGACGCCTGGGTTATTCCTGACTACCCTCGGAATAGACCCTAAAGACAAAATGTCCCGCTGGGATGAAAAAGGGAATTTTATTCATTTATTTTATTTGTTATTATTTATTAGTATGGGGCCATTGCCTACTTTATGACATGCAATAAAAACAACCAAAACCTAACCACATGTACAATGACTAAATAACGATCTTTTTTGTGTATAGTTTATCATCGTTTTCATACCCTTCCTAGTTTCTCACATATCACCTGATGCAAAGCATTTTTCCACTTTATCCTTAAATTTATCTTACATTTTGAAGTTTCTATTTCAATTTCCTTCTGTTCGTTCTTTGTTTGCTCTAAACTTCTTGTTGTGAAAAATATGTTTCTTTCCTTTGAGTAATATTTTAAGTTCTTTAGTTACCCAGGGCTTGTTGTTCGCAATTGCAGGGAAAGTCTTCCTGTACAAGTCACGAAGAATGGAATTAGGTTTATTGTAGGGACTGTTTAATAGTTAATTATCAAAAAGACGCTCAACAATCTTTATCACAGACAATAATGTGGCTCTTATAAGAAAATTGTGCAAACCAAAACTTCATGATCATCACAATATTGTTGACAGTTTCAATTTCCAAGGTATATATTGACTACAATGATTATCAAGATGGGTACCATGACTCATAACACTGACTAAAAACAAACAACGAAGATCTGAATACATCAAGAATCGTCTTGACGTACACCATAACGATTAATATTATAATAAACACGTGTCTCAATGCATCACACATTGGTCCACCACCATGACCTAGAGCTTAGGTTTCATCAATGCATTAGAACAACATTGTCGAATGACAGAGTCCAGTATTTATCTTTATTCATAATATTGCGGTCAGTATTGACGACAATTATGACGACGGATGATCTCCAGAGGAGTTCTTTTGTCAATGTCCCTGTTCACACGTCAATCAAGGCAAATCATCTGTCCTGACAATGCGGCTTTTGAGATTTTCCCACAACCCCACATTCGCTGGATCTAGCAACATCAGACTTTTGTTTATTCCCTGCTCTGAAAGACTTCCTTGGGGGTCAACGTTTTCACACCATTTATGATGTCATTTCAGCATTAGAACAGTGGTTTCAGCATCAGCCAAGGGTATATTAAAATCAAAGACTTTTGAAGGTCATTGACCAGTGTCAGAAATGTGTGGCATCCCAGGGTGACTGTAAAGATAAGTGGCTATAATGTGTGTGAGGTTCAGCTTCCTGTTACATTTCCTTCATAGTCAGGGTTAAAACGTTTTGACCCCCCCCCCTCCCTTGTACAATTGAAAATATATAACATAGTCTGTTGTATTATTTATGATATTAGTGAAAAAATAATGATCTTTCTGAAAACTGCATCGTTGTTGGCTAGCCTGATGGACAGGGGAAGTGAGTTCCAAACAGACGGCCCGATTTGCAGAAAGCTCGGTCTCCATACTGCTTTAGCTTAGTTTTTGGAATTCTTAAAAGTTGACTATCCGCTGAACGAAGGTGTCGAATGGGGGAGTATGGGGTAATAAGTTCCTGAATATAGTATGGAGACTGAATTTTGCGCCTTGAAGCATAATAGACCAACTCTCTAAGCATCGTTTTAGAGCGAGATCTGTCAAAACCATCTTTGCAGAGTGCATCCTAGCTGCTTTGTTATGAACTCTCAGGAAATTATCAATTACGACATCGGGCAGTCCAAACATCAGCGAGTTGCAATAATCAAGTCTAGACAAAACTAATGAAGATACTATTATTTTCAGAGAGTGATGGGGTAGATAACGATTTATTTGTGATATTCAAAAGACATGGATTTGAGCACATGATTAATCTGGAAGTTCATTGTCAAACAACTATCAAGTATAAAACCAAGATTGTCTGCGTTGCCAGAGATCGTTATGTTATTGTCTCCTATTGTGCTATGGGGAGTGGCTGTACTTTTAATTTTTGGTCTGGTTCCGCGTAACAAATTTCCGTTTTTTCATCGTTCAGCTTCAGTTTATTGGTAAGCATCCACCGCTGTATGGATGAAACATCAATCTACCTTATAAGCTTCCAACCTGTTATTGAAGTATTTAAAAAAAATTGTATTTAATGTTCAATTACAATGTACAGCTTGGCTTTTAAAACTGAATTTTATAAAATGACAACAACACTTATTAGTGATGATGGATTTTCATGCTTTTAGTTTTTAAATCATAAGTAGTGCTTTCATAGATTCAATTCATTAACATATACAAGACCAACCAAGTGGTTAAAGTGTTTGTATATTGTATGCAATTTTTTACAACCTTGTCTATCTTTCGCCTTGATATACATATTTGTATTGTAGGGGTTTTGTTTTTAGGTTTTATTTATTTCCACTCTCCGTGATTATCTATATAAAGCCATGGATAAAGACACATTCAACAAGCCTCCCTCTGACCCTGTTTGAATCTGAAAACGCTAAAGGATTTATACCACTAGGTAAGTTGTATTCATCATCATCATTAAATTGAGAATAAATTATTTTTTAAAAATTTAGATTTAGACTTAATAAATAACCTTGTTCATGTTACCCTTGCGTTGTAATCGAAAATAGAATGTTATAGAAA
Organism: Dirona albolineata; assembly: GCA_031763155.1. Classification (NCBI taxonomy): domain Eukaryota; kingdom Metazoa; phylum Mollusca; class Gastropoda; order Nudibranchia; family Dironidae; genus Dirona; species Dirona albolineata. The sequence continues at coordinate 7,674 of JARFNW010136403.1, read as the reverse complement.
TAATATATCGCATTATATTAGCGTTCTGACAAATGCTTTGAAGCAAGTATTAAATCACAATAGCTAGTAAAAAGGATTTCACATGTATTGTCGTATACAAAATGCAGTGGAGGGTACTGACCGACATAAAGAAGAACGATCATTATTATGCATCTATCGGGCCATGCAATTCAAAGCCCATCTCAATTACCGGGTATCATCGTGTAGAATAATCAGTTCGACGCATTGTATTAGTGTTCTGACAAATACATTGAAGCAGGTATTAAATCCGAACCGCCAATAAAAAAGAATTCACATGTTTTGTCAATTTAAAATCATAAAAACTCAGCATTATACTTTGAATTATGTTTCCAAATTGTGACTTTTAGCCAGTACACGCAATTGAGCAATTTCTTTTTCTTTCGAAGCCAAAACCTTTCTTGCATTCATTAACTGTTCATTATAAATATCAAGATTTGTTTGGGGGGTTTTTTTTGGGGGGGGGGGGTGGTTTTGGTTTTTTAATATAGATATTTATAATGTCTTTAAAATCCAATTAAAAAAACCAAACATTTTAATGGATGAACAGGACTCTGGACGAGACAGGACAACGGACAACAAAAACAGTTTTGGGTCGGTTCGAATTATTCACCACTCCCTCACTAGCAAAACAAACCAAGTCACTAGTGTCAAGTTGTCCGGTGTCCTTTCCTGTACGGAGTTCGTCAATCCACTATACATGTAATTAAGGGACACTAGCTTTTTTTAGTTGTACTGGTTTCATTTTCCACCTGCCTACAATGAAAGGCCTCATTCCCTTGCTCTGTTGTGAGATTGTATTCATAAGTATTATAAACAATAATGGGTTTAGAATACACCCTTGTCAAACACCTACATCTATTCTAAATTTCTTTGCGATGTTTCCTGAAATTCGGACCATACTTTCTGGCTTATTGTAAAAATGATTTGATTGCCTCAATCAAGTTATCATCTACGCTATTTTTTTATTTTTTTTGGCGCTCCAAAATTCTTTCCGTTTCACTGAGTCAAAAGCTTTTTGTAATTATATGAAATCCAAAAGCACTGTTTCGTTTTCACACCTTTTTCACATTTTAACTTCACTATATGTTTTCTTACAACAGACTGCTGGTGCTTGCAATAGACTCTACGATGTTAACGTTTGTGGAAACCGTGTAATCGTTAATCCCGAAGACCAAACACTAATGCTTTTAGAACATATGTGCCGCCCTGGTCAAGAAGACGTGTACGCTGCACTTAGACTAAAAATTAGACAAGCTGCTGCTACCCAGGGTTAAAAAGATCCATGAAACCAAGAAACCATTTGGAAAACAGACTGAAATACGGATTGAATTTTTTTATATAATCATTGAAATGTTATAGTAACTTATTAGGAAACATCTTTGCATCAATCCATTATTTGATCTAACTTTTTTTTATTTTAAATCACTCCGATAATAACTTTTTGTTAAAATGAGAAAAAATTGAAATTTGGTTTGCAGTTTGTGTGTTTTTGTTACGTCTCAGGTTTCTGTGTGTGTGGCGGTGATGGGTGCGGGGAGGGGGGGGGGGTGGGTTGTTCCAACCACCAAGGCGGCCATTACATATTTGTGTTGAACGAGTGTGCTTTGGAACATGATAAACACAGATGTCATAATAAAATCATCAAGACATATGAAACATGGACATATGAAGCGAACAAATGGTCTTCTTTCATATTTTCGATGAGGTGAAATCTTGGAGAAGAACAAATTCAAATGTATATATGGCAGGTGCAATGGGAGAACCAGAGATGTCACATTTTGAGAAATCAGAAAAACATACTTTGGGGACCTACTGAATTTAAAAGAAAGCACTTCCCTACAGTGTATTTTGCTTAATAACAAAACGTGTTCAATTTGCGTTTTTAAAAATAGTTATTGCAGCCACTTGACACCTCAAATGATATATATTTATAAACACCATAGTCTGGGCTATCCTGGAGCGTATTTAAGGAGGTGAACCCTCATCGGTTATGATGGCGGCCAGATATTTGAAACGTTGTGCATTTTTAAGTTCCTCACCACCGACCTTGATGTTGCTGCTGATGTCATTGGTGTTGTTGGTTCATCAGTTTGGCCATTGCATATTTGTGGTGAATGAGTGTGATTTGGAACATGATAAAAGGGGTCATAATAAAATCATGGAGAAATAATATGAAACATGGAAACGTGAAGCTAACGAAAAAAAGTCCTCTTTTATATATTCGATGAGAAGAAGAACAAGTTCAAATATATATAAACCCAGAGTTTTTGGACCGTTCTTCTTTAACGAGAACACCATATCGTCGACAGCGTATCTGCATATCGCTTGACCTGCCAGATCAATCGATATTACTCCCCTCGACTATTTTTGTTTTGTGGATACATAAGCAGTCCTTCTCAACTAAATTGGGAATTGGCACCATGATATGTGTGAGCTCTCAGTTTTCATATAACTGAATAGTAACCACTAGGGTAACAGCAAAGTGTTTATCTTTAAAATGGACGGACCTCATTGTACATTGGTGTCCAATTGTTAACATGTGTAGGCTGACGATACTCAGCTTTATAAATCATTTATACCTAAAGATATTTTATCCGCATGTCATCATATTCAAGATTGTTGTTTCTCCAAAAAGCGGTGGATGCTTAGCAACAAACTGAAGCTGAGCGATTAAAAAAACGGAAGTTTTGCTACGCCAAACCAGACCAAAAATTAAAAGTACAGCCACTCCCCAAAGCACAATAGGAGACAATAACATAACGATCTCTGGCAACGCAGACAATCTTGGTTTTATAGCTTGATAGTTGTTTGACTATGAACTTCCAGATAAATCATTTGCTCAGATCCATGTCTTTTGAATATCACAAATAAATCGTTATCTACCCCATCACTCTCTGAAATAATAGTATCTTCATTTGTTTTGTCTAGACTTGATTATTGCAACTCGCTGATGTTCGGACTGCCCGATGTCGTAATTGATAAATTGCAGAGAGTTCATAACAGAGCAGCTAGGATTGCACTCTCCAAAGATGGCTTTGACAGATCTAGCTCTAAAAAGATGGAAAATATAATTAAACCCTGTTCTACAAACAGCTACGTTTTCTATTTCGAATTTTCCTTCTCCTTTTTTTTCCTTTTCTATTTATGCATGTATGATAGTTTATTGTAATTTTGACCATTAGTGCTGCGTGTTTGTTTTAGTTTTTTATATTTTTTATTTTTTTATTTATTTATTTATTTATTTATTTTTTTTATTTTTTTTTGTGTTTGTTTTTGTTTGTTTGGCTATTTGTTATTTTTCGTAGAGGCATTGTCCCTCATTGTTATTTGATGTTTTAGTGTTTCTGTCCCTTTGTGTCGTCGCTTGACGAAGGCCTTCAGCCGAAACGTCGCTTATCTTGTTTTGTCTTCGTTCTCTTGAAGCATACATTTAAGCTTGTTATATCTACATACAACTATTTTTGAATCATTTCCAGTACTCACCTTCTGTAATAGTATTCAAAGCACTCGTTACAATAGTGCTCTCCACCAGAGACATGATACCAGCGGGGGGTCCACCCATTTCCAGCACACCTGGCAAGAAATAAATAAACAACAAGAACAAAAATCAGTAGAAACTTGCAACCCAAAATCTCAGGACTTCAAAAGCAATGTCTTTAACTTTAAGTGAAGGGGGGGACGGGAACAGGATTCCGGACGGGAAACGACACTGGCCAACTTGGCCCTAGCAGATTGGTTTGGTTCGTCAGACAGTGGTGATTAATTCTAACAAACCAAACACTGTTTTTGGAGTCCCGTGCCTCCACTGTAAGTATTTATAATCAACCTCAATCTACATTTAACAGAAACACAAATATTTTTTTTCAACCATCAAAATTAATCCATGGTGGTAGAAATATGAGGGAATCATCAATTTTATAATGCAGCATCTGTCTTTATAAACGGAGCATTGTACACATCATCAAGAAGCGGTTGAGGTAAATATATTTTCTTAACAGATTCTTTTCACAAAGTAAACCCTTATAGATAAGTAGTATTATGGTGAGTATAGTATAGATGTAGCAACAAATACTATGGTTTTATTTATAAATCACATTAATAATGGCTTGGCACAGTGGGCTGATCCCCTGCATGCCTTAAAAATCTTGGTCCATCATAGATTTTCCAGCTCTGAATGAGGCAATGTGTACTACTGGGGCACAGACTTACACTTAACCTGGATACATTTTACCTGGGTCTGCACTTCGATGCCTTCTGCCTGGTACACTGTCCTTGGCTAGACTCAGAGCTGGTCCCTGCACTGTTTAATCACAGTACTATAGGGAACAGATAACAAACAAATTAAAAATAGCGATATGGGTTAGAGTTAGAGGCCAGGGGGAAAAAAAACAACTAAATATCAACAAAAATGTTACCTGTCACCAGACCTTGCGAAGCAAATTGGTACAACACAAGGGCATCCAGCACAGCCACATTTCTTTCTAGGGCCATCCGCTTCGTCATCTGCATCGGAATATTTCGCATTGGGTTTAACAGCTCTACCAGATCTGTGAGAAACAAAATCAGGTTAAAAAAAAAAATAAATAAATAAATTAGAGTTGAATTAACATTGATCATTTATATTATATCAAATTCATTAGCATTTTGAGTTAGCGGGGGGAAAAAAACAAAACAAAAAGGAGTTGGTCCCTTTCACCCTTTGAATTTGAATAAAGAGGGAAAACAATTTAACAAATTCATATCATAATTCAGGGATTCCTTCCCCCTTTGGTTTGGGTATGAATAAAATCGCAAAAATAAAAACAAAAAGACAATACAGACATTTTTACAGCTAAATACTAACCTTTTCATTGTGGAATATGAGCTGACTTCCACTTCCTGTACAATACCGGAATAAAGCTGCCCTTTATAATTATATTACAATGTTCTCTCGTCAATCTTTGCCATTATTACAAGACTTTGTGACTGGCAGACATGTGTCTGAAATCCTGGATGGAAACACACACAAGAAAGAAAAAAAATGAACAATCCAATGCCTAAAAACAATATATTCTCCAAAAGCATTCATTTTAAAAAACATACACGCAACCAAATAAATATTTTTATTTTTCACAACAATGATTCTTAATCTTACTTTTTAATAAATTAATTTGCTATTAAAAAGCCACATTGTGAATCTTGTAATCCTCTATAAAACCCTGACCAAGCCTGTGATAATCATAAAAAGCATGCCACTCTATTACTTCTATTGAAGAGTCAAGAAAAGAGAGCTGTAATAAAAGATCAGCTGCATCACATTTGAGCAGAACGTTTTCTTTTGGCATCATGGTACTGCTTACTAACTACTGGGGTTAAAGGTCATCCACAGATCTCTCATATTCATATAAATAAAGTAAAAGGTGAAATACCATTGGGTACGAAATAATGAATTGGAGCCGTAAATGGAATAATAATATGAAAATGTTACAGAGCCTTTGAGAGACAAAATAAAAACAAGAAAGAAAACAAGACGGTTGAAAGGGAGAATCGACGAACCCATGCCTGCAATGACAACACCATTGTGCAGACAAAAAAGCAGACCGACTTGCTACCACTGAATTTGTATCTCAGCTGCCATCCATAAAAAAAACAACTCAGTCGTAGCAAATCAGTGTGTTTTCTTCAGCAAGGCTGTCTTGTCGAGGCAGGTGTTTGGGTTCAATGCCCCCCTTTCGACACTTTCTTTTTCTATTTTTGTTAATTGTCTCTCACTGTCATTGTAACATTTTCATACATACTTCTATCACCAGGGATGTAAATGGCAAAAGAAAAACAAATCTGACAACATCAGCAAGACCAAAAATAGGCTATTTAGTCTGTAATCATAGCTTGCCACTAATATATATGAAAAAGCAAAAAGTCTAAAATCTGACAAAACAAAAAGTCTGAAATTACAAAATCTGAAAGATTTACACCCCTGTATCATTCTAATTCTGTAATTTATTTTTACATTCAGCTACAATTTTCATATCAGCCAGTGTTTCTGTCAAAAATAATGAAATGAAGGCATTGTAATTGTAGTTTTTGGATTCCCAGTAAATCCCATTCTCCCCGTATTCTCTATTTTAAGTAAATGAAGAGGGAGCCAGCACTGATGGTCTAGTAGACAGAATGATAGTGGGATAATGTAACAGTGCCAGTGAGAGACAAGAACAGAAAATAGAAAAAAGATTTTCGTCGACCGGGGGAATCGAACCCATGCCTGCCACAGCAACTCCGTCTCACCATACAGAAAACAGCCCAATTCTTGTGTAGTCAGTGTAACGACTGTACTGTGTACTGTGAGTGTGAATACGACGGGCGCTGGTCGAACCAGCATGTTATACAATCCCATATTAATATTATTATTTATACAATCCGATTACATCAGTCAGACAAGTGTTCAGTAACAGTAACAGTGCAGCTCTAGCCCAACACAAGCTGTCTTGTATTGTAATAATTATTTCAATAAAAAATATTTATTCAAGCAGTAATTCTAAAGTTAAAGATACAATTTTTTTAATGTTATGAAGCTTAGCAGCAAGGGCTTCCTCTGTTCTGAACAGGGACAGTATAGTATAGTATAGTAGTGAAATAGTCACTACTAATAGTGGGGTGCTTCTCCTGGTCTGGTAACTGGTCCCTTTCTTTCAGTCCATTTGTCACCTCTCTCGGTAAGTCCGAATGCTCGTCCAAGCTAGCTACTACTACTACTACTACTACTACAAGGGCTAGTCTAAATGGACACCAGCCTTAAAACAAGACTCAGACTTCCACCTCCACTCCAAATCCAAAACTCCGAATATTGACAATCATTATTTTAGTTTTAGCATTGTTTTGCCAAGTGAGGCGCCATGGTCATGGTTGATTTTAATTCCGAAAGCCAATTAACATATGGCAAAAGAAACGGTAATGCTGAAACGCACATGTCAAATTAAAAGCATGCAATATAGAAATAACAACAAAATGCACATTAGACACCTAGCCTCACCTCAAAATCAAAAGAAAGCGATACTTGATTGTGTTTCAAACTTATGCCCCATTCATTCGTCAAAGGGACATAACTCTCAAAATTCGTGTTTTCTACTCAGGTCTGGATTTTTTACCCTGCCATTAACTGGGCATTAATTTCCTTCAATTACAGATTTCACATCATAATAAATGGCATTTAGATATAATATTATGTGTATAATAGCACTCATTCACGATTATCAATCACCATAATCTAACTGTTTTACAGTAGTACATTTGTCTTGGGAAAGAAACGGAACACTCAATACTTAACACGCCCCACGCGGCCTGTTAGTCGCGAATACAATTTGTGGACAAATTGTGGACGAAGCTGCAGATAACAATAAAATTTGCAATAACAATAATGGTACAGTTTCCAACGAAAGACAGGATAGGGATATGGCGGCGATGGACATGGCCGTTTACTTGATCTCTGTGTTTCCCGGGTTTGAATCCTTGCAATGCTAGGCCCATCGTTGAGTCCTTGGGAAAGACTCCGAGGATAACTGTAATGTGTGTGAGTTTGTGGGCTTGTGCTGAAGTACGGACTAAACGCCTTCTTTGTCTAACTTTCATAGAAAGAAAGTTGTTCCGCAGCTAAAAGAATGAAACATAATATATATA
>JARFNW010136392.1:0-10832 GCA_031763155.1 Dirona albolineata | reverse complement strand
CTCTCTCTCTCTCTCTCTCTCTCTCTCTCTCTCTCTCTCTCTCTCTCTCTCTCTCTCTCTCTTTCTCTCTCTCGCTCAATCTATCTATCTATCTATCTATGTCTGTCCATCACTCTAACCATCTCTCTCTATTTCTTTCCATCTCTCTCTCTCTCTCTCCCTCCATCTCTCCCTCTCTCCTCTCTATACATCCCCCCCCCCCCCTTCCACAGAACAAAACAGACCCTCCCATGTCCACTCTTTCTCCTTCCCATTCTGTCAACCCTACATCCTACATGACCATCCACAATATCACAACCACCAACCAACCAACCAGTGTTTGGAGGTCTGTGCGTTCTCCTTCTCCTCCTCCACATCCTCATGCTCCTCATCCTCATCCTCCTCCTCTTCATCCTCCTCATCCACCACCTCCTCCTCCTACTACTCCTCCTCCATTCATCCATCCATCCTCACCACACCGACACCAACACCAAACCTTGAATGTCATGAGTGTATTGATTCAGCCATCGTGTTAATCCAAGCCCATCTCCCCATCTCTCCCCTCTCCCCCCCAGGGTCAAATTACAGCTCAAGGCAAGCTACTATTACAGGTACCAGTACAATCACGCCTTATTCATTATTCCTAGCTGTCAAGAGAGAGACAGTTGTTTGGGTTTTTTTCAAATGGTTGGATGGTGGAAGTGGAAGATGAGACGGGTCTAGTCAGATGTGGTGGGAATTAGGGAGACCTTTAGTCATTTGTGGTGGTGGTGGTGGTGTTGTTGTTGTTGTTGTTGTTGTTGTTGTTGTTGTTGTTGTTGTCCATGATTTGTCACCCTGGCTTTTGTTCTAAAATGAAATAGAGAAATGAGAAAATGTCCATCCTTATGTAAACATGTGGTGTATGTCCTAATATGCTGAATAAGATGGTTTCTTCATGACTTTAGGACTGATTTTATTTTGTGTGTCTGTTGTGTGTGTGTGTGTGTGCGTGTGTATGTATGTGTGTTTGAGTGAGTGTGTTTGTTTTATCACACAGCAGTGTAGGGGCAATCCCTGACCTGTACAAGTAAAAGGCACAAGAATGAGTCTGTTTTTATATTTTAGGTGAAATAAATTTTTACGAAATTTTTCACTGTTATATTTTAAGTGAAATAAATTTTTACGGAATTTTTCACTGTTATTTATAAATAATGAAATATTATTTTGTCATCTGTAGGACACACTTCTCGTGGCAGAAGTGACCTCTGCAGGTCAGCAGAAGTTCAAGGAGAGGCGAGTGTTCCTTTTTGAACAGATCATCATATTCAGTGAGATGATTGAGAGGAAGAAGGGCAACTTTTCAAATGCAACTTATAATTTCAAAAACAGTTTAAAGGTATGACCATTCTTTATCATCGTTTATTCTTTTGCAGATTTATCATCTTCAAAGATATCATTGCATTTTTGTCTAGTTATTATTCATTCTCATTGTTTCGGATTGTTGGATTAGAACTCAGATTTTGTTTGGGACTATTTACAAATACAACACGAAACACAGAAATACAATTTGCAAGCAAGCAACAACAAAGCAGTAGCAATTACGGCAACAAAAAAGGAACAGCGAAAACAACAATATAACGAGAAAGATTGAGGATGGGAGGAGAAAGAATATAATAAATAGAACAAATTATTTGTGAGGGCGAGGTAGGATGAGAGAACAATTTTCCAATGAAAAGCTGGCAGTTGTAGATATCTATTTATAATATAACCTTTCCCTGTATATCCCATTTCCATTGGGGAGCTCGTCGCACAGAGATTAAATCACTGGCCTTTGGTTCGAGAGGTCGCGGTACAAATATTTTCTCAAGCTGGCGCCTGGGTTATTCCGGTCTACCCTTGGAATAGACTCTAAAGACACATTTCCCACTGGGATGAATAAAGGGAGTTTATTTTCTTATTTTTTGTTTTTTATTTACCAGGTGAACAAGATGTCTCTGTCGGACACCGTGGAGGGTGAGCCTTTGAAGTTCCAGCTGACTGACCGCACGCCTGGGTCAGACGTCAAGTTGATCGTCCAGGCCAACTCGGAGGAGAACAAAGATTCGTGGATCAAACAGATCCGGTCCATATTGGATATGCAAGGCGATTTCCTTAGAGGTACTCTTCCCCCCCAACCAAGTCTGGTTTGGGTTTTATTGGTTTGATTAGTTTGATCCTTGGAAGTTGGTGTTAATTGTTTCATCTAGATCCAACTTAAGATGCATGTATGTATATTTATGTGTGGTGCCATGGTTGAGTAGTTAGCCAAGCTAATGGACTCAGGATTGTGAGACCCCAGGTTTGAATCCTGACAATACTGACGGGCCTAACTGGCTGCTCTACTGTCTGCTCCTCATGGAGTTGACAATGGTAAATGACATGGTAAATGATGTATATAGTCTATAGTTGTAACATAGATACAGGCTATAAACCCATCTTTATCTGTATATTTTAATATTTATATCTATTCTTTTTTTTCCCAGCTTTGCAATCACCGATAGCTTACCAAAAGGAGCTCACCAAAGAATTGTAAGTGCCAACCCTCTATCATTCCTCCTCCCCCTATCTCTTTGAGTCTGTTGATCTATCTATCTATCTTCCTATCTACCTACCTACCTGCCAATTTATCTATCTATCTACCTTCCTACCTACCTACCTAACTACCTGCCTACTTACCTGCCTACTTACCTACCAACTGATCTACCTACCTGCCAATCTATCTGTCTACCTGCCTATCTACCTATCTGCATACCTAACTACTAAGCTCCCCACCTGCCCACCTATCTACCTACACTCTTAACTATCTACAAAATGACCTACCTATCTGCCTACTATCGATGATCCGTCTGTTTCTCAGACCTACTCGTCTTGCTAGCTATCTCTTGCCTATTTAATAACAAAGTCAAAGCATGCCAAGGTCTTTAATATGCAAAACAATGTTGACATTTGAGTACTGCTGAGTGAATAGGAATTAAGATGTTTGAGGTGATAGTTTTAAAAAGGAAAAAAGAAAAATTAACGATTTAATTGTAAATAAAACAATCAAGCCCGACGAGTATTTGAAGAAGTTGGTTTTTTTAAAACATTTATTTATAAATATATTTTTTTTTTAAAGAAGTATTTTCCTTCCTACTTAGTTAAGATACCTTGCATCCACACATCTATGCAATCATTTCTATCAGCTTACCACCATTTTGTGATTATTTCTCTGTCTAAAACCTGACACTTGTAGATAATATATTGCATTTCTATACATGGGTATGTATTGTAAGGGGATACCATTCCTACCCTTCTATCTCTATCCAAGACCAGAGTATATCCACTGCCACTGCTAGTGTCAACCTGGCTATTCAAAAAAATTACTGCAATACACACATGTTTTGAGTTTAAACAAGAAGAAAAATAGAGAGAAAAAAATGTAAGGAAAAGAAGAAAAAGAGTGTATGAAATTCCTCTAGTTATACCAAGCTATGTGTAGGAAAAAATAATGTAATATGTGCATGGAGTTTGAGTACCGGGTAGGGTGATTTGGACACCGAAGAAGAAAGTAAGAAGGAGAAAGTAAGAAGGAGAAAGTAAGAAGCAGAAAGTAAGAAGGAGAAAGTAAGAAGAAGAAAGTAAGAAGAAGAAAGTAAGGAGAAGAAAGTAAGAAGAAGCAAGTAAAAAGGAGAAAGTAAGAAGAAGAAAGTAAGAAGGAGAAAGTAAGAAGGAGAAAGTAAGAAGGAGAAAGTAAGAAGGAGAAAGTAAGAAGAAGAAAGTAAGAAGGAGAAAGTAAGAAGCAGAAAGTAAGAAGGAGAAAGTAAGAAGAAGAAAGTAAGGAGAAGAAAGTAAGAAGAAGCAAGTAAAAAGGAGAAAGTAAGAAGAAGAAGAAAGTAAGAAGAGGAAAGTAAGAAGAAAGTAAAAAGAAGAAAGTAAGAAGAAAGTAAAAAGAAGAAAGTAAGAAGGAGAAAGTAAGAAGAAGAAAGTAAAAAGGAGAAAGTAAGAAGAAGAAAGTAAGGAGAAAGTAAAAAGGAGAAAGTAAGAAGAAGAAAGTAAGAAGAAGAAAGTAGGGAGAAGAAAGTAGGGAGAAGAAAGTAAGGAGAAGAAAGTAAAAAGGAGAAAGTAAGAAGAAGAAAGTAAGAAGAAAAAAGTAGGGAGAAGAAAGTAAAAAGGAGAAAGTAAGGAGAAGAAAGTAAGAAGAAGAAAGTAGGGAGAAGAAAGTAAAAAGAAAGTAAGAAGAAGAAAGTAAGGAGAAGAAAGTAAGAAGAAGAAAGTAAGAAGAAGAAAGTAGGGAGAAGAAAGTAAAAAGAAAGTAAGAAGAAGAAAGTAAGAAGAAGAAAGTAAGAAGAAGAAAGTAAGAAGAAGAAAGTAAGAAGAAGAAAGTAAGAAGGAGAAAGTAAGAAGATGAAAGTAAGAAGATGATCCAAAGGGAGACAATTTGTAGTCAGGCTTCACTACTGGACTCTTCTAGTTTATTCTCCTGTTTGTTTCAAAACCCTTTTCCCCTTACACGCTGTCAACTTTGCCTCTCTTGTCAATCTATCTCTCTTCAATATATAATATTTATGATAATGAATTCATTGATGATGCGGAAATGATAATTTTAGAACAGGTAGACTAAGGAAGGAACAAGTAAGAAAAAAAAGCAGAGAGGAAGAGAGAGAGAGAGAGTTGTTGCTGAACCAGTAGCACTTGGGCTCTTGCAGAGAGGGAGAGAAAAAGACGAAAAATTATAAAGAAAGAAAAAGAGAAAGGTGAAGAAACATGACGCCAATGCCATTTTGTGGGTTGTTTGATTTCAATTCAACCATTCATTTGATCCTGATTTATTCATTTGTTTATTTATTTCTATTCATTTTTTTCATTTTCAGTTGAGGGTGATCCCACCTCTTTGCCAAATACAACCGTTTTGTCTTGTTCACTAATTTCTTGCTAACAGTACATCTGACCTCATTTCTCAAACGCTTTCACTCAGTGTTACCTCCTATGGGTCTCTTTGTCCGACTGTCAGTTAGTAACCCTGCCTTATGGTTGAGATAAACAGGTCTAGCTAGCCAAAGCATTCTGTGACATCATTGTGGAGGAATCTTGAATCTTGTGGCTCTTGTCCACAGACTCCCAACCCAAAACTTTATCATCATCAAAATCCGGTGAATAAAGTTAACCCACTGAGGTAGACCCTATTATATATTTTCGCCTTTCGAAAACTTCCCCCAGATTCTGACATGAGTGTCTAGTAACCATTTTGGATTTATTGACCTCCAGGAGTGAAGAGTGATATTACTATACTTGCCCCTAATTTGACGACCCCTGTCAGATTGGTTCTCAGTCAAAGGGCTATCAGATTGGTTCTCAGTCAAAGGGCTATCAGATCGGTTCTCAGTCAAAGGGCTATCAGATCGGTTCTCAGTCAAAGGGCAGGGCTATTAACGTTATTGTATGGACTACTTCCTTCTCTTTCTTTGCCCGTCTTGTTTGGAGGTAGCAAAGACCACCCACCCACCCACGCTGGGGATAGCCCATTCTTTTCTATGCAACTGACACGTGGAGGCTCAAGATAATGAGTAACGTTACCGTTGGGATCTAACCAACTTAGTCAGAGAGACCGTGACGGCCAGCTCAAAGAATTTGAAGATCTGTGACTGACGGAAAACTGTGTCAACTGTTTGCACAGACAACCCTTCTCGCTCGATATGGAGAAGGTGTTGAAAAAGTCTCCTACTTACAACTATATGTATATATATTATATGGTATATTCCTGTGGCAATCTGACCTATTCCTGGTATCATTTTCAATGTTATGTTTAGGGGATGTACAAAGGACTTAGACATTGGGAGGAGGGAAATTAACAGTCGTTGTTGTTGTTGTTTTTGTTGTTGTTCTGTCTGTAGTAAATCCATTAAGAAATGAAATGGTGTAGAAAAATTATGAAAGAGACAGACAGAGAGAGACAGAGAGAGAGAGAAATAACGAACAAAATATTTGACATGATCTAAAATCCATTTCTAAAAGTGTCAATGTCTTGTCTTTGTTATTGTCCTTGTGATTTCTAGTTGCCATACTAAAATATAACTACTACGCATTTCCATTCATGTGTGTAAGCCCTCAGGTCCATTTAGTGTATATTGGCTTACACATGAACACACTCACACACATGAACACACTCACACACATGAACACACTCACACACATGAACACACTCACACACATTAACACAGGCACGCTCACATGTCTTTCTTTAAAGTGACTTTTTGGAAAAGACAAAAAAACCCAAAATGAACAAACCAGAAAGGTCAAATGTCATCAAGTCTCAGGTCATGAAACATATCATAATTTATCTTACCTCATAGATGCCATGGCAACACCGCCTTCTTCCTCCGACCTTTGTCAGCCCTTCATGGCATCATGTCTTGGTGCTGACCTCTCACCCTTGTCACTCTCTTGTTGACTCCTTAGCCCATCAGTCAGATAGTCATGGCTTGAGAAGATGGCTGTGTTCCCTCTTGTTCCTTTCATGGCGGAAAGGGTTAAACTTCTTAGTTACACAAAATGTGTTTTATGGTCATCTAAACTTCCCTGCATGTCGTGTTGCTGGTGACCAAGAAAGGTATTTAGGCACAGTAGGCTGATCCCCTGCTTGTCTTAATTTCCTTATTCGTAGACTTTCCAGCTCTGTGTTTAGCCAATGGCCGTGTGTCAGAGCTCTACACACGGTCCAAGGCCTGGCGGAGTTGTTCCCTACCTGCTTTGTGATATAAAGGGGTTTGGATAAGAAACCAAAACAAGAAATTGTTTTAGAAGGACAAGAGGAAATGCTATTGTCATCACAGACGTGGTTGTAAGGAAGTAGGATTCAGTCTTTGATATTCCTCATCTCGTTTTAAGGGTTGGGAGACAATGAGATTAAATTTGTCTTTCTTGATCAAAAGTCATTGTACCTTGCAGTGTTAGGTTTAATTTCTATGCATAGATTTTCCCCTCAAGTCACTTCGCAACTCCTAGTCTTTGCATTATATTTATATTTTTCACAAACGCAAAGAAGAATCCAGAATTGAATGTGTTCATACATGTGTTTGTGTTTGTCTCTGTGTTAGCTTTTGTATTTGACAGGTCTTGCCGTGTCGTTTGTTATGCTTGTGTCTGCGTCAGCGTCATTTTATACACAGGCGTCTGGTGATGGGTACGGTTACAGTTGCTAAACAGATTACACATTTATTTATTTATTTGTTTATTTATTTATTCAGTATTATTATAATTTTGTTCTGTTGTATTGGATTTTCCACTGCTAAAAACTCAGATCATATTTCCCTCTCTGGCTCCACAAAATCTTCTCATGTATATTTATACACTTGCTTGTCTCCTGAAACTTGGAGCTTAGTGGTAATATGACAGACTTTGACAAATGTACATATATAAATATATATGATAAATATCTTTGATATTATGTATCTAACTTATGGAGATTGTCTTTATCACTAGGTGACCATTTTCCATTTTGTATAGCTTTTAATACCTTTTGTATCATTGGTTTTTTAAGACCGTTTTGTTTGGGTATCATTTATCATGCTCAATTTATTTTTTCCAAGGTGTTCTTTTTTTTTCATAAATATATTCTATTTTCTATTATCATATTTTATTATATTCACAAGTTTGGGACATCTGGACCTTTAGTCTTCTTTAGGGGCTGATGTAAAATCATATTAATTAAAACAGCAAAAGTAGTCAAATTGTCGCTGGATAATGAAATCAGTATGGCATAGTTGGAGGGAAGAATCCCTGCAAGGTTACGAAGAAGATTAGGCAAATCACTGGAAGTTCTCTCCTTCCCTCTCCTTCCCTCTTCGTCCCTCTCTTGGTCAATTCCTCACTCTTTGTCTTTGTGTACATGACTGTCTGTCTTTGTCTGAATTGTCTCTATCAAAATGTCCCAGTCCTTCCATAGGACCTGACCCCTTTATAACCCTCCAATCTTTCCAAGTGTGTTAAATTATTACAGTCCACCACCGCCACCCCTGCTACTACTACAGTCACAATTACTACTATCACCACTACCACCAGTCAACCACCAGCACCACTAATAACACAAACTACCCCCTCAGCCCTCCCCACTACCACCACTACCACCACTGCCACCAGTCTTTCTCTTCTTAAGCAAGCATATATATCCCTTTGACCCTTGTCCTTTGACCCTTGTCCCAAACAGATCGGCGCCAGAATTCAGCTCAACCTCAGAGTCTGGCCTGAGAAAAACTCAGTCCCATCCTATAAACCGAGACAGGAACCTGAGTCCTATTAAATTACTGGCCACCGCCAACTCCATGTCTGAATCCATTTCTTCCAAAACGGACCGCTGCAAATCGGTGCCGGGCGGTGGTCCGATACAGGAGATGATTGGAAAGGCATTGGGCAATGTGGGGAAGGCCTCTTGTCCAAATTCACCCACAGAAGGTGTGGCGCCAAATTTTGCCGTTGGTGCCAGAAAGGGCTCTGGTAGTGGTGGTGTGGGTGCCGGTACAAAAACCAGAGTGGCAGACAATGTCGATGGCTCTGCCTCCCCCAAGCCTAGAAAGACAATCTTCGAAGGTTTCCGAAACACCCTGGGTCGAAAGTCCAAATCGACGGACGGCGGTGGTAGCAGCGTGAGTTCATCCGGAAGTAAGTCAGTGGATGCCACGCCAGCGAGTTCACCTCAGTATCCGTTACAGGGGGTGAGCATTGGTATGAGCCCGGCTCATTCCGGACACAGTGTCACCACCACCTCACAAGACAATGTTTCAGAAAGCAGAATGATGTCACCGTCATCCTCGGTGACGATGACGACCTCACCGGCCACAGCCACAGCAGCAACAGACACACGGGTCCCCACGGCTGACACCACCACGGCAGCAATGTCGGCTTCTCCTCCACTTTCATCCACGTCCTCAACACCGCCACCTCCAGCACCACCACCGCCACCATCCCCACCACTGCCACAACAACAACAACAGCAGCCACCTACCTTATCAGCAACGTCTCCAACCAGTTTGGCGGCGGCCAGTCCACTGCCCCTGTCTCCAGCATCCACCACTCATCCGGTAAGTTGAGGAATTGCTATAGTGTGTGATGGCAAAGGGGATGGCAACACTCCACTGTCTGGACATTGGCTTGGCTGGGAGACAATTCCATACAAACAAAGTAGATAAAGAACAAAAATACATTTCATTTATCATTAATATCATAAGCGGAATTTTTTTTTCTTTTCTCATATTATGTCCATCCATCAGCTCGGATGAGTGACATGCTTTTAATAAGAAATAAGATGAGAAGGAGAAAAAAAATGAGGAAAAGTTGTAGTTGTGACCGAGAGAGTTAATATGATGATGACAATGATAGAGAGTGAATCTCCAGACAATCCAATGTTGCTGCCTCTCCTCACCCTTCACCACAAACAAACTTTCCCATCTGTTGACCAACCTTGGTGTTTTGAACAGCCCCCCCCTTTTGCATCCTTACTACCCCCTTCACCGCTCGCTATTTCCATTTCTTCTCCGTACCCCTCCCTCCATTTCCTCTTCCCAAAGTGGTCATGTCACCCCCCCTCCCCCCCCCCCCCTTTCCCACTCACCCCCCACATCCCTTTATTGTAGGTATATCACGGCAGGCTCACTGATGCAGACATACAAGACTCACACAAATCACAAACACACAAAGAAACTTTAATAATACAAACAAAACAAAACAAAACAACCCAACCCCAAAAAGCCCCAAACAACTTAACCCTTGTACCTTACATCCAAATGTTGGCCATGCAAATGGTGCATCTTGCTTTCTCTGAAATGTGGAATGGTTGGTTGGTTGGTTGGTTGGTTGGTTGGTTGGTTGGTTGGTGGTTTAAGTAAGAAATTGAATCTTTGGTTTCCTTCATTAATCGTTGATGGCATTGCTTGCATCTTTGTGGTTAGAAAAAGGCTTGGTGGTTCTAGTAGTATTTCATGTCTTTCTTTTTCCCTTCATTCTCGTCTTTTTTTTCTTTTCTTTTCTTTTCTGTTCTTTTCTTTTCTTCTTTGTTTCCCCCCCTTGAAAAAACTCCTTATTTCTATTCATGCTTTTCTTCAATCTGTTAAAAATTGTTGTTTTTTTCTCCCCTTCCTTCCAGCGATTTAGTTCAAAATTTATTTTTTTAAAGTGTTTTTTACATTTTTAAAATCTTTTTGTATATTATCATTATAGACGTCTAGATGTATTTTGGTCACTTTTAAAAGCAAAAGAATAGACAAAACTGAATTTTGATTTAAATTGGATTATTTTTTAGGGTGTGAAATAATGATAAAAAGATAACGTTGAATAAGAAGGCATACCTGTAAGAAATATTTCCTTGTTATAGTCCCAGCTGTAGCCAAAAAAAGTGCTTTGATTTTTTTACATTTTTTATAAACATATAACATTAAATCAATCTTTGAATGAGTTTCTATCCAATTCCCTTTTATTGTTCAAACCCTAATGTTAAATCACCAATACTTTTGTGCAATTCAGAGCATACTTTACGCCAAGTGATTTTTGTCTGTTATAAAACAATACCAATCATAAGGGAAGTTGAAAGATATTTGTTCCTTGAAGTCAAAATATCCACGCCAACTGCACAGGCTCAATACGTAGTATTCGGCATCTCATGCTGTTTATTTGAAAATTCATAGGAAATGTTTGAAAAACAATTTTTGGGGTAACATTTATAATAATTTATTTGTTAAAAATTTATTTTGGAATATAATATAATATATTTTCTTGTACATTTTACTCCATAAACTGATACAAACTATAATGTGTTTAGAGGTCAAAATTCTCCATGACATAGATATTAGATATATCACATATAT
>JARFNW010136381.1:0-10833 GCA_031763155.1 Dirona albolineata | reverse complement strand
TCTTCTTCTTCTTCTTCTTCTTCTTCTTCTTCTTCTTCTTCTTCTTCTTCTTCTTCTTCTTCTTCTTCTTCTAGTTTTTGTTGTTTGTTGTTGTTGTCCGTTTAAGAATTTCAATTGTTCTTTGTTGTTGCTTTGTCTGTTGTCTTGCTTACATGATGCATAGCCATTTTTAGATCTACATATTTATAATTTTTTTATATGCTGTAGCTGGTGGTGCGTCAACAGCCGAGGCCAAAATTTGGGAGGAAAATGGCCGGATTGTTCTCATTCCGAACTCGTTATTTTTCCAAAATGGTAACTCATTCACATCATGGGCTGGTTTGGAGAAAAACAGAACAAAAAAACCCCCATAAAACTACCCAACAATATATATATATTATAATATATATTATATATATATATATTCTATTTTCCAGCATGCTAAAAGCTTTGCGGGGCATTGTTCTTTCTTTGGAATAAACAAGGGGACCCTTTTTTTGGTTGATTTTTCCAATTGAGCAGCATTCTAAAAGAAGAAAAAAAGTTAAAATTCTGAAAAGATAGATCAGTAAATCATTTCCTGGTGAATTTTTTCCAATTGAGCAGCCTTCTATCTAAAAGGAAAAAAAAAGGTAGAATTTTGAAAAGATAGATCAGTAAATATTTTTTTTCGTAAGCACACACCGATCAGAGAGGTTAGACATTTTTTTTGCTCTTTATGTTTGTGTTGAATTTGTGTTTTTGTCTCGTGATTCATTTGATTTATTGCTGGCAAAAAAAATTTATATCTGATAGCAAATTGATGTGCTTGACAAAATTAAAAGGAATGTGTTCATATATGTGTGTGTGTGTGTGCGTGTGTGTATGTTTCGTGAATGTAAGTGTTAAAATGAGATGTTTGCCTACTGAAGAGTTTGATCTTGTTTGCAAAATATGATTCATTTAATTACCAAGTCACGTAAGTAGCGGTGGCTCAATACTGATGTTGTAAAAACTTGGAAGGTTTTCTGCTGACTATTAGATTATATTGATATGGATTCAAGCTATACTTTGCATCAGTATATGTACTTTTAAGAGATATCTTTGAAAAAACCCAAACCCAAACAAAACGAAAACAAAGTAAGCTGCCTGGCAAATCCTGACTTTCATTTTAATTTTGTTTTGTTTGTATTTTTTTGGCTCCTTTACCCGTTTTTCTTCTTGTGGTCTACAGGTTATACAGAGGGATTTGATTATAGTTTTCCATGTGAAATTAATGAGTTAATTGAATCTCTTTCATTATCCACTATTTATTTAATTTTTTTCTCATTTTGCGATTGTATCGGTCCTCCAGCGAGAACTGTCAAAACGGGTAAAAATTATTTTTAGTGTGTTTTTGTTTTGGCTTTGGTCAGATGGTTAGGGGGCTCTTCAGTTTATTTGCATTTATACCAATACCTTTGTTCATTAATTATGATTTTTAAAGAAATACATTTTTGTCTAGTCTAGTTTTGAAAAGACACAATTGACCTACAAAAAATATTTTTATTTACTTTTTTAATCTTTTCAATTATTATTATTATTATTTTTTTGGGTGTATTATTTGTTTTACATTATTTTATGCATTTATGATTTCTAGATGGAAAATATTCCATGGAGTGTCTGTATGCAATACAGTATTCCTTTGATGTTAAGTCGATCAGATAGAGCAAAATTCTTCTTCAGCTTATACAAGTTTAACCCAGTAGATATATGTTCCAGCACAGTGGTCTGATCACCTGCTTGCCTTAGAAATCTTGATCCATAGATTTTCCAGCTCAGTGTCAGGCCATGTGTACTAGTGGGGCACAGACTTGCACTTAACCTGGATACATAATTTGTATCCAGGTCTGTACATCGATGTCTTTTCCCTTGCACACTGTCCTCGGCCAGACACAGAGCTGTCCCTACACTGTTTAATCAAAGTTCTAAAGGGAACAGATAACCAACCAACCACACATATATTCCAAACTTTCTAAGGCAGCTCATATAATGTTCAAGACTTTGCTGGATGTGATATGTTAGATTTTATTTTGAAATATTTGGCGGAGCGGCTACAACAAGTGTTTTATCTTATCTTTATATCTATTGTCTGTTTCTGGCACTCCAACGTTTTCTGATCATTATTCCATCTGTTGCCATGAAAGAAATGTAAATATTTTACCCAAAAGTCATGACAATATTTTGAAATAGCCGTGTATATTTTGTGAACATAAATCATGCACATTAGAGGATGTTTTATTGGCCCAGAGTATTTGATTTTGTTCCATTTTATCGATTGTTTTATTCAGTGCAATAAAAATGTCTCTAAAATTATTTTTTTTAACAGCTTTTTTTGAAGGGTGTTTCAAGACTTTTTTTTATTTTTAACCTCTTGCTTTTTCAACTTGAACTTTTTAAATGCCATAGCTCTTGATCAAGGAAATAAGAAAAAGATATCAGCATATTTTTATTTATGAATGTGAGTTAATAAATTTATGATATTACGATTTATGTAATACAAATAATGAATTTAGATTTATGGAATTATTTTTAATAAGATTCGAAAATTAAAAAACCCCCCACTGATATATAGATGATGTAAAGTCTGTTAGCCTGTATTTGTACAAGGACACAGACTATAAACCCATCTTTATAGAATCAATTTCTGATGATACGACGATAATACAATACTTCTTTTTTTCTTTCTTTATCAATTTCCTCTCTACCTTTCAGTGTAAGGTTAAGTGCTGACATAACTTTCGCCATTGATCTCTATCCAGAGTCTTCCCCCTTTGAATACAATACAATAATAACAAATCCTTGAAAATTTCTTCAGCTTTCTGGGCGGGTGCTGCTTGTTGCTTTGTTTGAAAAGAACCCTCATCATCCTTGACCTTGAGATCATTAATGTTTTTGGAAATAACGATTCTATGTCATGTTATTATAACACAAGTCTTTTTTTTAAAAAAGCCTCTAAAATACAGGAAGGACCTAATATGATAATAATGATAATAAGATCATTTGCATGGCTAGACAAAATGTCCTTACTTTATGGAGTCTCTGCAGTGTATTTCTAATTCTATACATTTCGTTTCCTTAGAAGCTAGTGTTATTAATTTACCATTACTGTGGTGCGATTTAATGCACAATTCCTACCGAGTAATTTTTGTCAAAGAATCAGCAATAAAAAAAGGACTATGATTTTGAGATTTTGAAAATTTTTGTTCTGGGAAGATTCTACGTCATCCGCACCCTTAGAACAGCCTTCCTGTTCTGACTTACTTTGATGATTCTTAACGATACAAACTTCTCGGTACATTGGTGCTGTTTGATTTGTAATGAAGGATTTTATATAGTACCAAAAATCCATTAAAAATGTTCAATGGCGCTTTATGGTTATAAAATCAGAGATCAGTAGAGATGAGTTAAGTACATATAAAGAAAAAAATCTACCACTCCCTTTAACTTGTACTGTGCTTGATGAATTAGACAAAGACTTTACAGTTGGAAAGGGTGAACAATTAATAGTTTTATGAATAAGAATTTTTATCAAGCATTTCTCTCTTCAGAAAGTATATTATTATGATATTATAATTTTGTAAAGTAAACTGAAGGTTTTGCAGAACGTTGTGGTTATTCTCACTATAGTCTGAATAACTGAACCCAGTTATTCGGACAATGTTGCACAAGGTTTCTTACTAGCTGGGTCTGAATAACTGGGCATAGTTATTTGGACAATAGTCCGAATAACCGCAGCCTTTTAATAATATTAATATCTTAAATATATTAATATTGTAAATTGTAGAAAGTTCAGGTGGACCATGGGAAAAATCAGATTATTATTGTTGTTGTTATTGATATTATTATTATTATTATTATTATTATTATTATTGCTATTAAAATATATATGTATGTAGTAAAAAGAATTAACAAAATTGAAGAGCTAACATTTTTTTGTTGTCCAGGCCTTACTACCAAATGATTTTGAATCCCTGGTGGTTAAACTCAATAATAAGAATGAAGCAGAACACCACCTTGGATTCGAGGCTACAGTGCGGCTGAAAATTGTAAACGAGGAGGGAGCTCTTGCCTGGCTAAACGCCTTCCAGTCAAAAACAATGACCACATTTCGCATCAGGAATGAGCCATCTTGTTCTGGCAAATATGTCGTGTTTAAGGTAAATTGCATTGTCCTATTTATGACCTATTTTCTATATAAAATAAAACAAATCGATTTGACTAAAACTAATTTTAAGAATTATAATAGTAATAGCCGTCACAATAATTCTCATTACAGCTCAAATCTTGCCATTGCATCTTTGTGCTTTGTCTGATTTATTCTATGATTGGCATTTATATTGTCTTAATTGCCACTTTGTTGCTGCAAGTGCAAAGCTTTTCAGTAGGTCAGCCCAAAAAAAATAATTGAACTCATTAAAATTTTCTCTTCCTCTTAATGATAATACTTTGTACAATCAGCATTATAATCATCATTGATGAAAATTGTATTATAACATTTTTATTATTGTATTATATTCTTTTTTTTTTCATTATAATTTTTTTTTAGGTTGAATAAAAGCATTAACGTATAATATTTATTAATCATCATTGTTATCATCGATCATCACGATCATCATCATAGATATCACCATCCATTAAGTAATCTATGATGTTATTTTGACTTCCATTTTTTTCTTTGTAGAGATATCTTTACTGCCAGCATGGACGTATTATTCCTGGTAAAACAAAGAATGCAAGTAAAAAGACTGGCTGTGAGGCAACCATAATATTAAGTGTGAAGAAAGTCATAAAGAAATCAAAGTAAACATGTTTTGTTATAAAATAATTGTTACTACTGATTTGTATCATTTTACTGGAAATAAATAATAATTGGTATTCATATATCATGTTACAATATCCATCTTTTTTTTTGTCTCAAACGTTTGGTAGCTCAACAATCATAAACTATATTGCCTGCATAATCTCTTTTACTTTTAACGTTAGGTGAACAGGTCCACATTCTGAATTAATTTATTAATATAATAGAACATTTGACCAAGGCGGCAATTGCAATTCTCTTTACAATATGTTTTATGAAACTTCACCAAGTTTGGCTCTTATGTACAAGTGGATCAGAGAACAATGTTTAAAATAGGAAACGTTATGTCATTTACTAACTGTAAAACGCAACTAGTTCTGTATTGGGAACAATGTATTGATTCAGCAGGCATTTCAAATTTGTTGTTATCTGTTAATGATATAAAACAAAACTTTTGGAAACAAACTATCAACTATATATTTGGTGGGGGGATCTTTTTCTCATGTCAGGCCCGGTGTTTGGAATTCCCTCCCAAAGATGATTACAGAAGCACCCCCTATAGATACTCTTAAGTGCATGCTAAAACAGTACCTTTTTACTATTACATTTTCATGACCTGTAGTTTGTTCTTAGTATGTATGATGAAATAATATGCTGCTAACTGATTGATTTTCATAACATGATGTAACATACTTAAATGTAAGGCGCATTGAGCATAACTCAGTTTTGGAAATGCGCATTATAAATGTTATTATTATTTATTATTATTATTATTATTATTATTATATACCTCTTTCCTATCAATATATGCTATTATTATTGCTATTTATTTATATCTTACAATTATACTGTAGAGCCTTAGCTAAATTTCAAACAATTTATAAATAAAGTATATCTTCTCTAAATTTATTTTGTTACAATTAGATCCAAAGACGTTTATATGCCCAACTGGCCAGGCGAAGCAGTGATAAGATGGACGCATGACCATCCTATTAAAACAGCTTCGGCCCTCATGTACAGAGATGTTGGTAAGCCTGCAATAACAAGGCTTACCACTCTCTTTGATGAGGGTCACTCCCCTGTTTCGGCATTCCGCTGCCTCAGGGATGCCACAAAAGATGAGATGGTCAGTGATAGGCAAGTTGTGCCAAGGTACCATGATGTAAAACGGTAAGAAAAGTTGTGCTAGATGGACCTTGTATACTTCAAATTCATTTATTGACCTTACAGTGCAGAGCACACCATCGATTCAATAATTATATATCTTGGATAACAAAACATATTTCATGAATGTATAGAGGTTTCAATACCAAGAAATATTTTATCAAGGACCAAGTCCTACTAAGTAGAGAAAAGTTATGAGCTGTTGATGAGAATCAGCAAAAAGAAAACAACCCCCAAATACTACTTCCTTTTAATTATTCCTTTTTCAATGTATAAAAACACATATATTCAACCACATGTAATTAGATATTTGGGGTTTATGTTTTTACCACTCTGCCAAACAGTGCACAAGGTCAATTCTGCCACTGATCTAAATATCAATGTGCACTATTATTCATGGCAGAATGAGTTAAAGCAATTGTGAATGTTTGGAATGACCTTCAATGACAAATCATATTTTTCTAATTTCGTCCTCAGCTTATATCGGCGCCATTTTGAGGGAAAATATGGCTGTTACAATCGCAAAACGCCGATCAAAGAACTGACAGATGGCATACATCGCTTCTTTCAGGGAAGTGAGACAAAAGTGAGGGTGGCAACTGTGGACACCCATAACGTGGTTATAGCCATGCTGACGCCACTTATGGAGAGAGTCCACAGGTTCCACCCTCAAGCTGGGGAAATGATCTTCATTAATTCCAGAGGTGGAATGGACACGTAAGATTTTTATTTTGGTTCACTTTAGCAATATTAATATACTTTTGTCTTCGTTGTCATTAGGCTTTGGAGGAGGCTCAAAACGTGAACATATTTCTTCCCATCTAGAGCTCTACTAGCCATGGATTATACAAACATTTACAATGTTAAAGCTGCATGGCTGTGTGCATGCAAGGTAAACTGCTAAATTTTGTACAGCTACCAAGCTGAGTCATTTAGGGAAAGGATGTTAACACATTTCCCTTCACTTTGCTGGTTGAGAAACCTGCATATATATTATATTGAGTTTGTAGTAGAGAAAGATATTGTTAGCATGATGAGGCTAACTGATT
The DNA here is from genome assembly GCA_031763155.1 of Dirona albolineata. Taxonomy (NCBI): domain Eukaryota; kingdom Metazoa; phylum Mollusca; class Gastropoda; order Nudibranchia; family Dironidae; genus Dirona; species Dirona albolineata. The sequence goes on along the minus strand of JARFNW010136381.1, from coordinate 3,822 downwards.
ACACTACTGCATGTTTCCCACAGAGTTGAGAAGGACAATGAATGACATTGCCTGCTGGGGTGATAAATGATGTCAAATCTGTGAGCCTGTACTTGAACAGGAATATATACTGTAAACCCATCTTTATCTTGAATATTTTTTTCAATAGATTAATGCTTTTAGCTGTTTCGTAATTTTTTTAATGAAAGTAAAGGCACAGTTATTTGTATTTTAGCCACACAGTCAAGAGTCACCCGTCATCTAATGTCTAGTTTGGGGATGTTCAAATAATAGGTAACTAACTGGTTCAACACGTTTTTCTTCTCTGTGATTTTCAGATACAACATGCGTGTTTTCCTGCTCCTTACAAATTCATCTTTAGGAGGATTACCTCTTGGCTGCTTTCTTGCATCATCAGAAACAGCAGAGGTAATTGAAAGCGGCCTTCGTTTGCTCTTGACCATGATACCGACTGAAGCCTTCTATGGCCGTGGTTCAGATGGACCAGCTGTTGTTATGACTGACAATAGCACTGCAGAAAAGCTAGCTCTCCGTGCTGTTTTCCCACTCACCAAGCAGTATCTCTGCATTTCCCATGTTCTACAAGTAAGTATATATTACAACATACAGGGCTGCCACTCATCCATGGATCCACAGATTTTCTGTTCTTTTAATAAAATGTTTGCATACAGTAATTAGTACTATACTTGTTATACTGTATATCAATTGTATCTTTTTCGCAGTCATCTGCGTTGCTTGTACATGTCCCTTGGTGTTTGGAAAAAAATCTGTGGATTTGGGGGAAAGTGAGTGGCAGTCCTGAATATAGTGTCTGCTACGCACTATATAACAAAAATATTTTTCCATGACTGCCTCTGTCAATATTCTTCATTATTGAATTGGGATCGAAGTTGTAAATTAGGATAAAAAGGGAGCAGGGGGAGCGGGATTCGTTCTTCAAGCCATTGTTCAGTTTGCTCAAAGATCAGTCTGCTCAAGGCTCATTGAGATCATACGCGTCATTGACAGCAAAACTGCTCCAGATATGTTTACTGATCATATTTAGCGTCAAAATCATCACGTAGTCAATAACTTTCAAAACGGTTAGTGATCTTAACACACAGGTGTGTCTATTGCAGACAACTATGGTTTTGAGCAGTGAAATCCAACAAAACCGGACGAATGAAAACCAGTAGCAAGCTCGTAATCTCAATGGGAAAAAAAGTGGTGCAAACATGTACCAATTAAAGCGCAATAATCCTTTATTTTCTACATTTAATGCTATTGATTTTTTAAAGTGTATTTGAAGTTACATAATAGATTTATGTAGATAATGTCATTGTAACATATTTGTTTTATACAGACAACCTGGAGATATCTCTGGCACAGAAAGACGGGCGTTACAAAAGAGCATCGGCCTCACATCCTTAATCTAATGAAAGGTAAGACACGTCGTCCATAAAACAATTAAAATTGTTTTGAAAGCACCTTTCAGTTGGCTTCGAAATGCAAAGAGTTAAGCAAGGACGTCCGATCTCACGAGAGCTGGTGGCATAGTGGTTAAGTCACTCGCCTTTGGTTCAAGAGGTCGCAGGTTCAAAACCCAGTGGAAGCACTGGATTTTTCTCAAGACCTTGATCCCACTACAGCTGACGCCGGACTTATTCCGGTCTACCCTTGGAATAAAGAATTTTATTCATTATTTTCAAAGAATTATTTCATTACCTCTGATTTTTATAAATGATACAACAGGATAAATACATTATTAAGTATACAAACAGGAAATGCAACCTTAATCATTGGACAATACGTGAATGATGCAACATTCTTTCTAAAACAGTATTCAAAGAGTATTGAATATAATAATTGAATTTTCGCTTTATCCAGGCTTACACTTGAATTTATGACAATATTAAGTACAGGATTAGCTTTGTTGAAAGTTAAAAATTTGTCTTTTATGATGAATTGGTCAGAAACAATTTGTGCTTACATATATGTGATTGTAATGCTGGAATTATAGAATTGAAAGGATTTGATAGTTAGTCCTTTGTTATTACGGTGCTCTCTATTTTCGTATGATAACTACCGGGTACCTCAGAAATCACATTAAATTCCCACCAGCTTGTCCCTTTAAGATAATGTAAATATTGCATTCTATAAAAGGACTAAGTCATTGATTCTTTTTTTCCCATTCTTTCTTCTTTTTTTTCTTGCCAGGAATGCTGTTCTGCTCTACAACTATGGAAGATCTCCAAAGAAAGTGGGAGGAAGTTATGTGTGACCATACCCTTGGTAAATACGCCAAAGTAGTGGAGTATTTCCAAGGGTATTGGTCAATTATAGACCAGTGGGCACTCTGCCTTAGGCAAGCTGATGTATTAAGGGGGCACGACACCAACAACCTGGTTGAGAGGGCCTTTCTGACTCTGAAGGACTCCACCCTCAGACGTCAGAAGGCGATCAATGCTGTGCATCTGCTAGATTCAATTAACCATTTCAGCAGCTACCTTGCCCAGAGAATCATCGAAAAGATTCAACAGCCTGAATGTGGTGCCGGCAGCGCAGGAACCAGAGATACCTTGGAGAAAGGAGCCACCATTTTGGAGGAGAAGATGACCCCTCTGGGTGAAGATATGTACACAGTCCAGGGGGAAAGTGGTGAGTACACCGTGAATACCGTTCTCGGATTGTGTACGTGTCATTTTGGTGTCACTGAAGCAGCATGTGAACATCAGTCTGCAGTTCGTAACACCCATGGGTTTGGCTTTTTTGAAAATATCCCTGTCATTTGTCAGTCGGAGAGATTCCGATTTGTTAAAATAGCGACGGGTGATGACGACCCACCCCAGGGCTGGTTCCTACCTCTCACCACAGACAACAGTTTGCCCCCTGAAGATTCTGATAGCACCATGACGACAGCATCTGATTTCCTTGATAATGATGAAACCCCTTCGGCAGAATCCAATACAACATCACCAAGCAAAGCCGCAATAAATGAGAAGGTGAGGGAGTTGGAGGCCTTTTTCCAAAGCCTCAAAGAAAAGATGAAAGCTCACCCTGCTGCCTTATTAGACCCTGTGTCTAAGTTTGTTGAAAGAGGCAACACACTGCTCTCCTCAAGTGTGTCCTCTTTGAGCAGCGGGCTTTCAACTTTTGACTCACCTTTGATACCAAAAGCAAGTGGCAGCAAAAAGCGAGTCAAGGATGACTCAGCATCACTCCTTCCATCTCCAAAGCAATCCAAAGCCAGTCATTAGCTAAGACCTATATAAATCACAATGGGTAAATAAATTCCTACTTGTGCCTATTTCCTCTGCCGCTTCATTTCACAATAATGAGACATTGTACCATACCTATCCAAAAACTTCATTTCGTCATAGTGAGGCATTGTACCATACCTATCCAAAAACTTCATTTCGTCATAGTGAGGCATTATACCATACCTATCCAAAAACTTCATTTCGCCATAGTGAGGCATTGTACCATACCTATCCAAAAACTTCATTTTGCCATAGTTAGGCATTGTACCATACCTATCCAAAAACTTCATTTCGCCATAGTGAGGCATTGTACCATCCCTATCCAAAAACTTCATTTCGCCATAGTGAGACATTGTACCATCCCTATCAAAAAACTTCATTTCGCCATAATGAAGCATTGAAGGGTCCTTATTCAAAAACTTCATTTTGCCATAATGAGGCATTGTACTATACCTATCCAAAAACTTCATTTTGCCATAATGAAGTATTGAAAATGAAACCAGTCTAACTAAAAATGTTAGCTTTTGCAGATGACTTAGTAATATTTGGACAAACACGTCAGGATTTACAATATAATATTAGT
>JARFNW010136370.1:0-10834 GCA_031763155.1 Dirona albolineata | reverse complement strand
GTTTTTTTTTTTTTTATTTGGTTTTTTTATGGTTCATGTTAATTCACGGGTCCAAACTGGTTATTAATGTTTAATCGAGTAAAAACAAGGAATAGACATAAGCAGTCTTAAACGTTAACTTCTTACCCCCCCCCCCCCCCCCCCAATTACAAACTTAAAAGTAATTGTACCTCAGCGAATCTGTCTTTGTATGGATGGTAGAAGTGCTATTTTGCTTATGGTTGATCTTTTCTTGCATGTTCTTATTTATCAATTTAAGTTAGAACATAATACATGCTATTTTTCACATGTGAAATGGTCTGTTTTGAACTGTGCATTTATTTTTTATTGTGTATTATTTGCCATGTTTACTTTTATCATGTATGTATGTAGCTCATGTTTTATATGGAAATTGACGAGATATCCCTCGTTTATTATTATTATTATTATTACTATTACTATTATTACTATTACTATTATTGTTATTACTAAGTCCTCACATTTTGCATAGCGCGGGGTTAGACGATCTAATCCAACAGTAACTTCAGATGCTATATTATTTACAACCTATATATGCATCTCACAGCAACACATTTGCCATTTGTATTAATAGTCTTCATTGATCCTGGAGCCAATGCAATTCATCATTTATTCATGGAAGTCCAGATGTGCGCCCCCGACCTTTGTATTGGTTGACCTCACCTTTGTGAAACAACTGTACATTACAATGTGTAAGGACTGACCAAGTTATAATCGTATTGATTTTCCCATCCCATACCAACACATCGCGTAGTCCTGTGTACGTACCTATGTCTAATTAATGAATGGTCCGAGAGATGTAAATTGAGAATGACAGGGAGAGGGAGAGCTCTGGCCTTGCCTTGCCTCACGCAAATGGTCAGTGAGTTAACCTCTGGCCATCAAAGTCAAGAGAGCTCATAGTGGTGTTGCGTTTATGGCGTGCCCGTGTTGCAACCGTGCTGGCTGTATGTGGTATGCAGTATATTACTGCCTGATGAGAATGGTTAGCGTTGTACATGCATGGTCTGTAAATGGATTGATGGGCGTGCTGTGCATTTATCCACCATCATGGTAAGCGGATACAGAAACTAGAAATGTTCCTTGGTTTTACATAGGATAATATAACTTTTTTGTTTCACGGCTTTGTCACATTGTCGGAGAATGTGAGCGAGAGTAGTGAGAGATAAGGTGTTATGAAATGAATTATGAAAATTTGCTTTGGTAATTAGACGTCTATGTATTGTTAAAATAGTAATTCCCTTGACGCCTGCCCTTGATATTTGGACGAGAGCTAGAGCCTATTCGTAATTTGTGTCCCCTTCATACTCTCGACTTGTAACCCTATATGCTCCAAATTGTGACGCAATTATTGTTCACGGGTGACGACACCTAGACGTCTTATCTAGTTGTGGACGTCTTTTCTAGAAAAAGAACCTTCGACTACTTAGGTGCACGACGGACGCATCGATCGATAAAACAACACATTTTAATCAATTCGCAACATGTGGGCATCGAATCTTTGATGACTTGGTATGTTTTATCTACCGGTACTGTTCGCGATGTAATTGAATTGTTTATATATTTTGAGCATGGAAAATGTAACAATTTATCGCAGCCCCATGATTATTCTATTTAGGCAACGGAAATACCAAGGGGTACGTGACTATACAGTTTGTTTTGTTTGTTTTTCAATTTTTGTCACTCTATTGTCAAATAAGATTCATGTCTTATTGTATTCAGGGATGTCCAGCATGATCGTCAATATCATCAAGGCCGTTAATTGTTCCGACTTTTTCTTCTTTGACATTTTTAGGTTTCGAGTGAAGGTAGACGTCTATGACATGGATATGGGGTGCATGACTATGACCCAAGTTAGATGAAAGATATTTGATTGTTCAGTAAGTATGTTGTTTTTTCTCGTTCATTAAGTTTGCAGCCATTAGTTCGTCCACAAACCCGTTTCCAGCTGTCCTTGAGTGCATGTTGTATGATCAGTTGGTGCTTATTTGTGGACTTCAATGATAGTTTAAGAGGTTTAGTATTTCAAGTCGAAGGCGTTCCACTCATATTGTTACTTTTATCAGCTTCTGTGTCATAGTCTTCAGTCTTAGTCGGTTGACATGGTTTCGTGTGTTTTTGTTTGTTTGTTTTTTGTGCTGAGATCAAGATGCCTTCGTCATGGAAATTTGGCAACAAGCCCAGAAGTTACCTCAGTCAGTCAATGGCACTGGTAGAATTCACGGTTGATTTGACACACCGTGTTCTTCCGGTGGCATCCATGGACTGGGATTTTCACCTGTACCAGAAACCCAAGTGACGATAGGAATCAACCTTTTTGTCTGTATTTTCGATATTTACGTGGATCTCTGCATGCCAAGCTCTTTCGGCTTATGATGGGCTTTTTAGTTTTTACTTTATAGCGTCAGTTTGGTTGTCTGTATGCCGTCTATTTTTGTTGGTGACATCAAGTTGTGAGTTGTTTGGTTTTATTTCCACCTGATTGATGTTGGGTTGTTTGTTTTTCATTTGAATGGATTCATCTCTTTTCCCGTCGTCCCATTTTTGGTTTATGTGTGGTGAATTGTCTGGTAGATGCGGCCGTTTGTGGGTTCTGTTTCCACTGTATGTCCATTGGAATTTGAACACAATGATCCCTCTTTCCCTCACTCGCATTTCTACACCCACTTGACTTACACATTCACTCGTTCGTCATACGCATTCACTCATTCATAAACTGAAACATTCACACGTTAATAAATCTGTACACTTAACAATCTCATGCTCGCTCACTCTGGTCACTAACTCTCTTTAAACTCACACTCGCTGCCACGAAGACTCACTCATCCACCCGTCCAATCACTCAAGATCTCACTTGCACTCACCCACTCACGACACATGCATGAAACCCATTGTTTGTGCAAGGGTCCAACACTATAAAAGCTGAGTGTTATCCGCTGTTGCCAGGGGCATGCAATAATAATACAAAGCTAAATTTGTGCATCAGGAAACACCAAGACCAGTTGTATACTGCCGTAGCCACATCGCGTCCATATTTGGTAGAAGTCATCCCATGGTCGTCGTGACCAGGGCCAAGGACAGATATTCGTACACCATAGTATGTGTGCTTTCCCTTTGTGATGCAAATAACGGTCATTTGTTTTTAAATGTTTTCACAACGCGTCCATTTCACTTCTCCGCGTGCACCTCATTTTTTTTTCATATTCATTGTACTTGTACGATCGCGAGTGTTTTGGGGCCCGTTTTTTTTGGCGCGGGCTTAAAAGTTGCACACTATTATTGTTAAGGCCGCGGCTATTCGGACTCGAGCAAAGCAGGGCCTCTGTCATTCCTCTTTCCCCCACTTCTGTCCCTCCTTGTTCCTCTTCTGTAGAGCTTCTCTTTCACCCCCAGCCATCACTCCTGTTTCCCCCTCCTACTCCAATGTAGCCGCTACTTCTTCACCTTCGGCATTGGAGTTTGAGTCCGAATAGCCATGGGAGGCCACGGGAGGCTATTCGGACTCGAGTCCGAATAGCCACTTCGTATTGTTAAAAGTAGTTGTGAACGCGCAACCAAACAGTCGATAACTTATGTCTCGCTCCGTAATCACCCTGCAAAACGTAGAATAAACAACCAATCTTACTCCCGTTTGACTCAAGTGAATTTAAAACTTTTGATCTAGACCTAACGAATCGAAATATTGTCCTCGCGCACCCCAAAGTGGCAGCTCGGCAAAATCACGTGATCCACCTCCACACCTGGTCCGGTTTCACTTTCGATCTTGTCTTAGTTTCTCTTCCGAAAAGCGGAATTCTTTTGCCCCGGGTTGTAGGAAAACCGTTATAAACAGATTATCGATGCGCAGAATGGCTTTCTCGTCTGCTCTTGACTCTTTGGTTTGTGCGAAGAAAAATTGTGAACGCGGGAGGGTTCAGAACGTTGGAGGGCTACACCTCTATATATCCCATATTTTTTGTCAGACCGTTGGCCTTTGCTGTTCCCACCACTTCATAAATTGCAGTGTAGGCTGAATAATGTATCAACAATTGTAAAGATGTCCACATTCCTTTGAGATAATTTTTAATAGATTTAATGTATTGCAGTGTGTGACAGGAGTGTCTGTTTTCCTATTTATCTCGTTATCCGAACTCGTTTGTTTTTGTCGTCCTCACATTTTCCTTTTTCAGTTAACCCTCTAGTGCCCAATGATAGATATCCGATGTAGAAACAATTACATTTTTATAAAACACATTACAAATGCATCCATAAACATGGTTCCATCTTTTTTTAATGTCAAACTTTAATTTTGAAAAATGTCAGCATGTGGCTTATTTGGCACAATGGGCAGTTAAAGAACAAAAACCGATGTACCAACTTTGGCACACTGGGCTCTAGAGGGTTAAGTCTTCTGGCTTCCGATTTTAAGCAAGAAAAAAAGATTCGGAAGATAACAATGACAGCTAAACGTGAGGAATAAAGGTAATATTTAGTCAGTAAACATAGAAACAGAAACGGATCGTCGATTATTTTTTCATTTATTTAGTCTGCTGCGTCAATCAAACTACTGTGTTAAATTATATCAGTGGACATCTTAAGTCAATTGCCGTCCCATCGCATTCGCTGTATCGATTTTGAAAATGAACACCACAGTGCAGGTAGATAAATCGCTTACTTACAATTCTTTTGATTCTGATTTTATTTCAATTGGTATCCACGTGTCGCGAGTGTATTGATTTGCCGATGCCTTGCTATTTCATGATCAGTATACGGATATTAAAAATGTATATACGTAGAGTATGTTTGAGGATCAAATAACACATTGGTGTTTTTTTCACTACACTATCTAAATAGACAAAGCACTTGATGCACACGTCGTTTTAAAGTGTACATCAATGTTTACCCTGCTAAAGCAGATATTTTATATTATATAATAGATATAACATTGAAAATTGTAAAGCTGATAGTGACATAGACGTGATTATAATGATCTTGAATGAATGTCTTGCTGCGACTTGGCATTAATCTTAAATCATTTGGTTGTTAAGTGGATTCGCACGGTCATTGTCTATAAAACTAAAACACATTTTATATATCGAAGGGTCCTTAGAATATTTCATTGGACATAAATGAAAATTGAATTGATTGTTTTAATATTTCAATTTACTTACTAACCCACAACCACAATGCAACGTCGTGAGTGCTGATGTTCCGTGCCAAATTCTGCTCGACAATTGGCTAGTTACCAAACCGTGAGAATGACATTTTATTCCATCAATAATCTTGATATGGTCTATGGAATAATACGCGCATACCTGCCACCCACACAGTAGATTTGTAACTGCTTTTTGGTCTCGGTTTTCACCCCCCCCCCCCCCACATCATTGTTTGATTCACAATGTAAATGTAAAGTAATATAATTATACTTTTTAAAAGAAATAATGACATTGACACTGATAAAACTATACTGCGACTCGTTCTGCTTAAAAAAGGTAAAGATTTCAATATCCAAATCCATTGACGACATCAGCTGTATGAGCATTTTCATTTTCATTCATTCCACTTTGCCTTGGGTAGACTGAAGACACCGCTATCAATATTTAGTCCATGTCTTCAATACAGACAGTGTCACATATTGCCATTGCTTGACCACTGAATCAGATAAAACTATACTTCGACTCGTTCTGCTTTAAAAAGGTAAAGATTTCAATATCCAATTCTGTTGACGGCATCAGCTGTATGAGCATTTTCATTCATTCCACTTTGCCTTGGGATGACTGAAGACACTGCTATCAATATTTAGTCCATGTCTTCAATACAGACAGGGTCACATATTGTCATTGCTTGACCACTGAATCAGATAGAGAACATCCTTCTTGTCATCCAACCCTCACTCAGATTCACTGCATTCGACCAAGGAATTGACACCCAAGCAGGAGTGGGCTTTCTCAGCTGCACTGGTAGGCCACTGCTTGGAACATCCTGAACCAGAAACAGACGAACCCAAAAAGTTGTCATAGAGTACTCAAGAAAATAATATTGAATGCATTGAAGAAATGTGTATTTGAGAGAAAAGAAAAAAACCAACCACCCCCACCCAAAAAAAAACCACAAACAACAAATAAAAACCCAACAAAACAAAACATACAAAACCCCAAACCAAACCCAAAAAAGAAATGAAAACAATACAAAACGAGATAAACAAGCCCAAAACCAAATCCAAATACATAACCGCCCCCACGTAATGTGAAATAATTGTACAAAAAAATACCTATGTAAATATTTATTTATATAGCGCGTATCCACACCGAATGCTCTATCCTCTTCACACTCACACTCATAAACACAAAGGGTTCTCTGTTAATGAAGTCAACAAGTAAAGTAGACATCCATAAAGAAATTAGTTTCCACCATTTTCTTGAAAGAGTTGATGTTTGGATAGTTGTTATACTACTGACTTCCATACTTTTGGACCTTCGTCACCAAATTTCGACTTCTTTGGTTGTAACGTTAAGAGAAGCTTCTGTTTTTTGTCAAATGCAGCGCTTAGATCACAAGGAAGGGGTATCAACATGACAGTTTTTCCTGCCAGCTTCCATGACATAGGCCTAATTAAGGACATGCAGCAATGCTGTTTTTCGGTAGAATGGGCTGTTTTGTGCGCGGACTGACATTTGGCATCTCCATTTTCTAAAGTATGAAATTTGATCCTTTTGGTTAAAAGCTATATTTTTTTTCCGACGATTTTAGACCGACACTTGTGGGTAGCTATTTATTATTAGTTCCTCATTACTGTTTTTTACTTCCACTGGCACCACTGGAGCTTTTTTCAGTCAATCGGGGAAATCGATTTTCCGCCTATTCTGTAGATTCCCGAATGGTAGGTAGGATTGTACCATTGACAATGAGGTCTAACCACGGTTTTCGCTTGTTTTAGAGGGGCTAGATCAAGGCCAGCTGGCAATGAATCATAGTTTACACATGCAGTTAAATTGTCACACCATCAGCTTCAATGAACTTTTGAGTGATGATTTAAGAGCTTGGGTTTTGGACTTTCTAACTTTACGACGACAATAAGTCATAATGTGAAATGTTAAATGTGGAAAAAGTGGTATATATTATTATGCAAGTATATATCAGAAAATATCACTTTTAACACAGAAGCGCCCCAAGGAGCCGTGTTGTCATCTATTTTATTCACAACTTCAACAAACAGACCTGCCAACTTTCCCTCTTTAAGAGGAAGGTATGAAGAACAAGGGAAAATGGTATTGCTTCAAATCAAGACAAGTAACAAAACAAATGAACGTTTCGAATCTCCCCTTCGTCAGCAAACAAACGAACTACAAAAAAACACAAAACACAAGGGCTCAAAAAGTCGGAAAAAAGTATAGTCCGTGCGGTCGGGCGACTTGATGCTAATATTAATATATATCTTATATTCATGATAAAAAAATTCATAGTAAGTCGTTATTTTCGCGTGTCGGCGGGATGTCTTCGCCCGCAAAGAAAATTCCCTCCTTTATTTGGTCTTGGAAAAGTTAGCATGTCTGTACAAATGAATGCAACATTTCTAATAAGTGCAGAAGTAATAGTAATATCCATTAATTCAATTCGCTGATACAGCTATTAAATGGTTGATAACAGAAAAAGGAGAGAGAAAATAATGTTAGTTAGAGCCACTGTAGATTGGTTTGCCAATTGGTGCGAGGGGCATTCCTTTACTTAAGAAAACCAAGCAAATGGTAGTTTATTTTGGAAGCAAATAGGTGTCACTCGAACCATTATTGTTAAAAGTAAGGAAAATAAATAAATGAAACCGTCAATGTATATTATTATATAAATACCTAGTCGTCACCATTGACAACGAGTTGGAACTGGAATGCCCACTCATTATCTGTTACTGTTATTAAAAAGTTGGACACCCGTCTTTATTTTTTTGAGAAAATTGAACTCCTTTCACATTTACAACACACTCATTGTTCTGTTTTATAAGGCGGTTATCGAAAGTATTATTTGTTTTGCTTTGAGTTTGAGTTGTTTGTTGGGGAGGGAATTCGAGAGGATCGACGACGCATAAAATTTATATATATATATTCAATCATAAAAAAATAAAATATACAACTTTGTGGACTTGGTTGTAATTTCCCAGATTTCGAAATTATTTATTTATCTAATTGCCTAAGAAAATTAATTTCCATTGTCAATGACTCTTCACACCCCTTGTGTAGCCCACATTTTTTTTCGGAAAGTCTGGCAAACACCAATTCTGTTTAAATGGGTAGGCGCTATCGTAAATCCTTTCTACCGACTGCTGTAAAATTATTAGAATTCTCCAAGTGAGCTCTTGTATTATCATTGTATTTTGCATGTTTATTGTGCATGTCGATCACTGCTTTGTACCACAATAATGTATCTGAAACTGAAATGGACAAATAAAAATCATCTTATCTTATCTTAGATTTGTTATTTGTTGGTTTATTTATCGAGTCCCCTTTACACTCACACCGCAATAAGCTGTGTAGGGACCAGCTATGTACTATGTGTCATTAATGTCAAGCTCTAAAGTATGCACATGACAAATGGGAGTAAATCCAAATGTCAATGAGGACTTACACCACTCATCACCTAACACATCGCTAGAAAGAATGCATCAGGAATTAAAGACGAGCAGGTGATGAGCCCACTGCGCGAATGACACATGATGATGGTGGACAAATGTCTGAGCCTGTACAAGTACATGTACGGGGATATTGAGTATAAACCCATCTATCTTGTCTTTATAAAGTTAGGTCTACCTGCTACTGGCTTATTTTCCATCTTATTATTTGCCATAAAGTATCATGGTTAACATCAAGCAAGTCGAGCATTGTTCTACTTTATTTACATACGGTACATTGCTATTTCAGGACAGTGGGCTGATCCCCTGCTTACAAATCTTGATCCATAGATTTTCCAGCTCTGTATCATCAGGCCATGTGTACTACTACTACTACTATTGGGGCACAGAGGGCTACTTGCACTTAATCTTAACCTGGATACGTTTTTGCTGGGCCCATCAATGCCTTCTGCCTTTTACTTTTACATTGTCCTCGGCGAGACACAAGAGCTGGTCCATACAAATTGCTGTTCTGAAGGGAACAGCTCAGAGCTTTTTTATTATGACCTTCGTCGATGAACTTCATCCATGACCACAGATTACTTTACACTACACATTACATAGATCAACAACACAGTGCTGACACAACAAACGGCAGACAACATGGATCGATACCGCCATGCTGACACTGACATGTAGGACGCCCAGCTGTTTCGTCTATCTAATGAATAGACTAATATTTAACTTCCGGTAAACGCCTCCTACATCTGGTATAATGTTATAGCCTTCGAGAGACTCCTAATAAGGAGCCCGGTATCGTTGGCTATCTAGGTATAGCACTTACCGTTGTATGTTGATGGTCATGACAGGTCATTGATAGTTCACTCCACAAGGAGAAGGCCTTGAGGAGACTTCCTATTCCTAGCTGACTGAGCGTCAGTCCTTCCTCTCGCCCTTAGTAATGACTACTACTTCACTACCACGTATCTGATGTATTAAAGAGGAAAGTATTATATTATTATGTAAATAATATATATTATAATGAATAAATGAGTCTTCCGGAGGACGATGACAAAACAAGACAAGCGACGTTGCGGCCGAAGGCCTTCGTCAAGCGACGACACAAAGGGACAGTGACATTAAAAGACAGTGAGGGACAATGCCTCTACAATACGAAATAAACAACAACAAAAAACAGACACACAGCACCTAAGGTTAAAACTACAACAAATATCTATATATATATATATACTACGATGCTATTTATAAATAAAGAAGGACAATATATAATAAAAAACGTAGCCTTTTGAGGAGCCAGTCTAGCCCATGTCTGGGTCCGAGAAAAACATTAGTATTAGTAGAGTCCTGAACCAAAATAGAATAGTAGACGTCTAGTGAATAGGCCAAAGACCGTATCCACTAGCAATTGACCGACGACGTAAAAGACAAAGAAAAAAATAAAAGATGCGAACCCGTGCGGCACACAAGACACACAAGAAAGGAAGAAACCAAAGGAATGTCCAAAATGTTTGTGTGGTCCCGGAACGAGTAAGGGACAGCCTTGATTATAAATCAAGTAAGTGACCTCAATAAAAATAATAATAATAATAATAATAATAATAATAATAGTAATAATAATAATAATAACAACATTAATAACACAGCAACACTAATAACAATGATGATGATGATAAATAATAATAATAATAAAATGAAAATTAGATAAAACAATAAATACATAAAAGAATCTGAGGCAAGAATCTATTGGCTGAGGCAAGTAACGAGAAGGAGAACGGAGATGTGTCAAAACCAACAACGGAAAGAAGGGTTTGATAAAAATAAAAGCGCAATGCCGACAAAGACAGTTGAAAAGAATAAGGCTAAAGGCCAGACCCCCAAATCCAGCCAAACAATACAATTATCACCCTGTGGTGATCATCGACAAACGGCGCAACTTTCCGTCGTTAGAGTTTGTGAACAACCCCTGCCCACTGCCAGACCAGAAAGAAAAAAAGGTAATAACAGTAGTGTACGTAATCATAAAAGTCGTGATAATAATATTAAAACAATAAAGATAAAGATGATAGTGTAATAATAATAGAGATGGAAAATAATAATATTAATAGTGATAGTGATAGTAATAATAATAATAATAATGATAATTACATAATAGTTAGTAACAACTTGTTTTATAACACTAATGATGTTAGGGTAAAAAGAGGTGCAGAAATATATAGC
>JARFNW010136359.1:0-10834 GCA_031763155.1 Dirona albolineata | reverse complement strand
CATCATCATCATCATCATCATCATCATCCTCATCATCATCATCATCATCATCCTCATCATCATCATCATCATCATCAACACCACCACCACCACCAGCGCCACCACCACCACCACCACCACCACTACCACTACCACCACCACTAACACCGTCGTCGTCGTCGTCGTCGTCGTCGTCGTCGTCGTCATCATCATCATCATCATCATCATCACTACTACACGTCCTATTTCATTGTAATCTTATCCTTCCTTTCCCACGCCTCGATCAAATCTAAAAATAGTATCATTATGTTTTATCAAAGACAGTAGAATTAATTGTATCACTCAATATTATGAAATCAATTGTTTTCGTCAATTTCGAAATTTCGTCAAATGTCTCACGCACTCTTCGTAATATAATTACTTCTTCGATTTATTATAACATCTTTTTCTTTTCGTTTTTTTTTAAATTTATTTATTTATTATGATATCGTTTTATTCTTATTTCTTCGTTGCATGTTAATGTCGTTTTATTTTTACATTACCAGCAACTCTATACAACGATTAAATAAGACTTCAAGTCAACGCCATACAATTTACATCACAGACAAACCTGGAAACTCTCAATCAGAAGCATCGCACAAAATAGAAATGAATTATTAGTTTATTACATTCACCACAAAGATCAAGAAAACGACAGAAGCTGCTAAATCCTACGAATGATTTGCTAGTGGAAGGCTTTAAATAAAGTAAGTCATATAATGTAATATTATGAGGGAAATACAAGCAACACAATACAATGCCGGAATCAGAGTCGAACCCTCGCCATCTGCTTGCATGGCTAGTGCAATATCTTAACCTCTCGGCCACCGCGCCTGTATCTAGTATCTAGTATCTTCAGGATGTGACGTCACCAGGTCGCCAAAACATTGCATGATGAGAGTTTGTAATTGCTCAGATCAAAATTGATCGTGTAGGAGGGGAACCCAGAAACGCACTTCTTCGCTCTTTTCACTTTTTCTTTTTATTTTCATCGTATTTTTTTTTAATAAAGGAAAAGCCCAAAACGTTAATAGAAGCTTGTGTTATATCATATATTATACCACTATTCTTTACCTGTCACCTGTCTTCCAGCAGCTTCACCGCATTGTTTGTTTGTTATATTCCCCTGTAATACCGTAATTAAACAGTGTAGGGACCAACTCTGAGTCTGGCCGAGGACAGTGTACAAGATGTGGAGACCCAGGTAAAACGTATCCAGGTTAAGTGCTCGTCTGTGCCCCACTAGTACACATGGCCTGATACAGAGCTGGAAAATCTATGGATCAAGATTTTTAAGGCAAGCAGGGGATCAGCCCACTGTGCCTCTATCTATTGGTATTGAGATAAACATAGTGCATTGACATAATTACAAACTACAGCAGCTTGAATGGGAATTTATGGCCAGCTGCCACTATCAATAGTTCTGTATTCAGAGAGTATTGAGGCAAATATAGCTCTCATCAATTTGGTTCTCAGAGCAAAGGATTTGGTTCTATGATGTTGGCCCTCCTCTCCCATCTGCCAAATCTTGTCCCTGCCATATATCATATACATTTTATTTATTTGATAAGCACTTGTGATTATGAATTTTGTATATATGAAATGTTCAAATGTTGACAAAGCTAATTAAAGTTGGTGAATTACAACATGGTTTATTTATTCATTTATGTTTAGACAATCTGAAGTTCTTTAGCTCCCAATAAATCCCATTTATTATCAAAAACAATAGTGATAATGGCTTGCCGAAGCAGTCGTTGTCACTGTTTTATTCGATTCTTGATGGACAAAAATCACTAAGCACTAAATAGCACCAAAATGATAACATTGGGCTCCTGGAAACAATTACAATTTAGCATTAGGTATGGTTCATGTAAAAACAACCTCAATGCAAGGGGACAAGGCCAGCACCTTCCTGTGAATGGAAATGTCCAACATGCAGTCAACGCTGTTACTGATATGTTATTTTTTTTCCTTGAAATTTGTTTGGTCAAAATGAGACCCCGTACACTGACAGCAACCAGCGGTTATGTAAATCGGTATGTAGTATATGCATCAGCTGTCAACACCAGAGATATTTAGCAAAACAACTCAACAGCATTCATTTTATTGCCGTCTCCTTGCTGACCTCTTGTGGTCTGGCGCAGTTTATTGCTTCACACGATCATACGCCAGAACGCAGGCCTGAGTCGCACCGTTACATCTGGCTTCACAGCAGATGGAGGGAGGCGCTTCAATATACGTAATATTATAGATGTAGGGAGGCCCTTCAATATACGTAATATTATAGATGGAGGGAGGCGCTTCAATACACGTAATATTATGGATGGAGGGAGGTGCTTCAATATACGTAATATTATAGATGGAGGGAGGCCCTTCAATATAAGTAATATTATAGATGGAGGGAGGCCCTTCAATATACGTAATATTATAGATGGAGGGAGGCGCTTCAATATACGTAATATTATAGATGGAGGGAGGCCCTTCAATATACGTAATATTATAGATGGAGGGAGGCCCTTCAATATACGTAATATTATAGATGGAGGGAGGTGCTTCAATATACGTAATATTATAGATGGAGGGAGGCCCTTCAATATACGTATTATTACTTACTTAATCCTCTTGGTGCCATAGGGCTTCTATAAGTTTTAGGGATTGGATTTCCATTGCAGTCGGTTGGACATGGAACTGCTATAAGCATTACGGATTTAAATTGCAGTCGTTGGACACTTTTTTGTTGAGTCTCCCATGTTAGGCCTGCTTCCAGGAGTTCTTTTCTGACAGTTTGGCGGCACGTTTCTTTGGGTCGGCCCCTCTTTCTTTTTCCATCAGCTAATACGTAATATTACATGGTCACAATTCATACAACAACATCAGTACCTATGGTTTCATTTTTCATGAAAATAAAATCTGTAATTAAATGAATGGAACCAACTGAGACGTCTTTCTCTGTCGGCCTCTTTGTATTTTCTCATGGTCTCATTTGAGAGCTACTGAAAAAAAACCAAGTACAGTAATATTTTAAATGTTCATCAATGTCTAAAGAATTCCGGGCTAATAATAGTTGGCAGTGGTGGTGTTTTGGTATGATGAGTCATGGCAGAGTTTTTATATAGGAGGAATACAATCCATCCCAGGCAAAAATTGGCGGCAAGTATCACGAGTGGAGGCAGCCTTTTATAATTAGGGGACACGCAATCGCACACAGGATTGTCACAGCAAATCTAGATACATCTTAACAATCGTGTTTTCAAATAATGAGTCTGTCCTGTAAAATCCTGTAGATTTAGATAGCCAGTTATGATATCAATATTACACCGACAAATTGCAATCTCGTCACGTACATGTTTGAAATAAACCTTGAGAAATCAGTCTCAAGACAGTTGTGCCTCAAGCCTTAGTGACTGCAGCAGGTCTTAAGTAGAAGATCAATCCTGCGACAAAACAGACTTAAGGCAGAATTGTCAAGGTTCTGTACATGCCTGTCTTGATGAGCTTCTTTGATGCAGTGGACAAAATTGTTTTCCTGACGACAAACACAAAATCTTCTACTAAAACATGAATTACAAATATTGAGAAAACCCCCTTACTTTAAAAAACAATCTACAATTTTTATTTACGTTTAAATCAGAAGGCAGGTGGAGTGCATAACGGTACAATAAACAACATTTGAACAGTTATAACCAGAACATTGATAACTGGATTGCATGGGCAACAAAGCTAGAAAGCTAGGTGAGATCAGTTTTAATCATATATATATATAATCACTGTACATACATTCATTTTTCAAACACCTTGTATATATGTAATATACAGTGCAACTTCCGGATAACGACATCGCCCGGGACCGGAAAATTATATTGTTATCCAGGGGTGTCGTTATTCCGAGGTTTTCACGATAGCGGACAAAGAGGGCGTGGTGAGAGCTGTGAATATAACCGATGCGATGCGCGGACCAGTGCCTGTGATAAGACACGCCCCAACCACGTTAGAATGTGTGTTTTTCCTGTTGACAAAGGGTTCAATAGTTACGCTGTCACTCCGATGTGTATTATTGATTTGATCTTGTGCTCGCCATTTTCCCTCTGTAGTTTATCCAGGCTTTTCCTCAGCGAGGATTTGCAGCTTGACATTAATGGTGAGGACTTTTCTTTTCATGATCATGGTAGACATCTTGATCCTTGATTCGTTCTTGATTCGTCAGCGGGGTTGTCGGCGATCAGTAATGACACTGTCGATAGTGCCGTTTCTGTATACCAGATGGCAACAGCGATAAATCGATTTCATTGGTAGTTAAACACGTGTTCTCATTGGTCGGTAACAAAGCGACGTCGTTGGCTATGAGTAGGCTCGTGTAGGACATCTCATTGGTCGGAAAATAAGCGTTTTTATTGGCTAAGAGTCAAGATAATTCTGGTCGGAAACGAGGTTGCCTATTTCGCTAGATTTTTTTTTATCAAATGTCGGTGTCAATTGCCGATTATCGCTATATTGATGTCGCTAATCAGGGGATTTACTAAAATGTATGTCTCTATTTCGAAGTTTTTATTACTAATAATATATAGCAAAAAAATCGGGACCTTAGGTCAATGTCGCTATCCTGAGATTGTCGTTATTCAGGGGTGTCGTTATCCGGAAGTTGCGCTGTATATATAATGTGTTTATAGATTTACACAAACTGTTGACAAAAGTTTAACTTTGTAAGTTCTTCTCAAGTTTTGATCAAACCGTACTTACAGTTTAGAAACATAAGCTTATTTCAAGCAGAATATTTTTTCTTCCACCCAATATATATATATGTACGTATATGAGTATGAGAGAATCATTGTGTGAAAGCTATGTGGCATTTGAATAAAAAACATTATCAAGTTTATTTTTCTATGCAGTTGAAAGCATCAAACTTTTTTTTTTTAATTGCTATTTTCTTCCCAGTTTATAACTGACCAAGAACATTTAAAGTTTTGATATTGATCTGAAAAGAAGCATAATTGTTTTGTGTTGATTCAACTTCCATTTACCTTTTGTATTGATCTTTTGCATATTGGTATTATTTCAGACTTATCCATATCTACTTTTTTTTAAAAGAAATATGAACAACATCCCCAAACATGTATTTCGTTGGGGTTTTTTTCAATTTCATTTCAACAGATGAAATATCAACAGTTTACATTTTTTCATTACAAGACAAAATTTAGAAATACAAAATGGAGTTTAGTTAAAAGTAAATGCTTAATATTTATTAGATATTAACTTTGAAAATTATAAGACTGACAAATCTTTTCTTTGTTTAGTTAGATTTAAAGTATCTCACTGAAAACTGAAACTGGTTAATCAATATGTCATATGTTCAAGATGCATGGGGATAGTATGTTACAAACAAAATTGACAAGAAATATGTCTTATTCCTGGCTGACAATACAATGTGCCGGCAGCAAAGGGTGCTTGGCAATATGTGTGTGTGTGTAACTTAACAATAGTTTAACCCAATTGCAGTATTCTTTTATATGCCTATACTATACAGTTATAATGAAATTCTTATATATACAGAAATGAAAAGAAAATGCTGTCCATAGGGTATTGTATCTGAGTTTGATTGTATATCATAATTGAATAAAAATAAATAATAATATGATATGCAATCTGTGATATATATTCAAGAAAATTATGCTCTCATCTTGTTTGGGAATAGAGAAAAGGTCATGTATTTTCATCTTTATTAAGTTTCACAAACCATACCGCTCCCGGCACTTCGCATGATGCTACTGAATGCATCAACAATGCTAACCTCCTAATGATATACTTTGTAATATTGATATTATGAAAGTCTCGCCAGTTTGTAAAGTGCATAATATTTTTTTGTCATGTAAGACTTATAAATAAAAGGTAGTGGTAAAACATGTTCCAAAAGAAATTGTAGTGCAACTCCATCAGAGCCGTGTGGCCAAGACAGCCGTTTTCACGAAGAAGGCTGAATCCTTATCGTCAATAAGAGTTGGGTAGGATACTGCTTTTTTCGTGAAATCAGTTGTATTAATATTAATATAAAGCCAGTGCATATCCTAATTTCTATGATTGAAGCGGAGAGTTGACATTTTGTCATTCTTGGGATAGAATGCTGGTCTGCTGCATTATATTATTTTTGCAGTGGTGATTAAGTACCTGTACCCTTTTCTAACTCTGAATCAAGTGGGACAACCTGAGTAAATCATCTTGTCCAGGTAAAACAAAAAAGATCCAGTAGGTACCAAAAGTGTGACATGACAACATGATCTCACATCGTTTGAGAGCGAGTGTCTAATTCACTTCCATCTTTGTACTTCCAAACAAAGTACAAGAAGGTGAACTTTAATGTTTCGTTAACAGTGGCTGAATTATGTAAAATAATATTAAAATTTAAATGTCTATATAGGTGGTTTGAGAACATCCAATTTATCCCTGACCTGTAGTGATGACAAGGATACATTTCATAGCATGGTTCTCATGAAACCCAATAATTCAAGAAAGATGTAAAAAATCGGTCTGTAGGAGACATTCATGAATGATTACTGCCGCCTTCTCTGAAATTTTATTTTTTTTGTATCTCATTCTTTATGTTGTCATTTGTTGCCTTCCTTTGTCAATTTCTATTTTGAGCATTCTGGTCCCATCAAATTTGATTGCTATCATCAGCGTCTTTAACATCATTTTGTTTGAGAGGACTCAAACACCCATCTCTTTCCAAAAGTGTGTATTGTATGACCATTCACTGAAATGGGCATCAGATACTTTAGATTTGTGATCAAGTAAAATGTTAAAACACACTGTGGTAAAGGGGGGGGAGGGGGAGAGAGGAGAGAGAGAGAGAGAGATGAGGAAGAAGAATATGAATTTGCAAAAGTGGGAGATTGAGAAAATATTTTCCTCATAATGGGTATCCCTGGTTGTTGATGGTTGGCATGGCTTCCCATATTGCCATTCATTCAATACTGTATACTTGTATTGTAGATATTTAAGTTTGGTTACCACTTAATTTACCATCCTTTTCAATGTCACTGTCACATGACGTACCAATACAGTGGTAAACACTTAACATTAACTCTGATAGTAGGTTGATGCTACTACTACTAACGAGCTGGAATTTGTTTTTCAAAGCCCACCCTCTTCTATTTGTTATTGCCTTTTCACAACTGATAACAATTGAACTTTTGATAGTAACTTGATTCATCTTTTGAAACACTAAGGACATCATCTATTCAGTAGTCGACAATGTAAGGTGATGGAATTGTGTATTATGAGCTAATAATAATAAGGGTTTGATTTTCCCCTTTTGGATGAGTGATGTGTAGGTCGTGGCGACAGGTGGGAGCAGGTATTGCTACTTTCGTTAAATCACTACGTCATTTTTTAATGTAGAAAAATGTCAGCTGCAACAACAACAAAAATAAATAAGAGAAAAGAGCATTTCAATTTCACAAATTATTTTAATACTTGGAAACAATAATTTGTATTATTCATATGTACAAACAATAATCAAGGTTCCATCATGGGTCATTCATACATCTATAGATACCTACTGGACGCACCAATGGGTCTCTGATTATGTTTTTGTTTTGTTAAATCATATTATTTAATTTATTTTCACCTAAATGCTGATTTTTTTTGTATGTGTCATAATTATAAAATCATTTATTGTTTTCACCAAGCTCGAAATTAAAAAAATTTGGTGAAAAAAAATCCATTGGCTTTTTAAATGTTTTTATAATACTTGAAATATTCATATACCTACCTGTTTATTTTTACTCATGCACATAAAGCATTTTAGAATCATGCTTGGATGCATAAATAAATCACTATGTACAAAGTTTTGGGTATTGAAAAGGAAAATAAATGCCATTTCACTTTCACCTCCATAGAGTTAATTGTCTCACCTACCCAAACATTTACAAAGTGCATAAAATATCTGCTCAAGACAACCATATTTTATTTCCCGACTTGCGACTTCGATGACTGCCTCCAGTCTTGTTGGGGCAATGTTATTGCATAGTCTGATAGTAATCTTATTTTAACTATGCTGTAAACCTGTTATTGTTGTAGGAATTTCCAATTTTGTAGCTGAGGCACAAAGGTGAGACAATGCAATGGCATTAGATTTAGATACACCTCGTTTTACAGGCATCTCCTTTCACAGACAATGGTCCCTCTCCCATAGGCCACCCCATTTTTGTATGATCTCAGGTGGTCTTAGATAGGTTTGTCTGTTTTTGAAAACTAATGAAGCGAAGGCTACTATTGAACAAAACAATTTTAAAGACTACCATACATGTACAATAAAGTATAATAAGTCATACCTTTAAATTTAACTTCTCACTTCAATATCACACAATATCTACAATATCACTGCAATTTCACCACCCACACAGATTCATAGATCATCTCGAAAGAGGAAGTGATGGATAGTGAAGGGGTTTTAGGTAAAATGAAAGTTCACTGGCCTTCCACACATCTAAATTAGACATTGTAGTGTATTTGGCTGATTAGAATAAATTGATCTGGAATATGTTCAGAAATCCAATGTGTACAAATAAGAAATAAAGCTGTTTCGGTTATGGATCAAAATTGATAAGATCAGAGATTTTACTGTCAAATTACTTTAATTATTTTGTGAATCTACACCAGTTTTTGACAACTTTGGATTAATTCCATTTAATTCATTAAAAGTACAAGCATAATATAGGTTATCCATCTTACATATCTCTCATTCCCTTTCACTATATGTACGGCTCTCCCTTTCTTGCTATTTATCTCTCTATATGCTAACCGAAACCCTTTCTTCCTTCCCTACTTCTAAATATAATATTTATGTACACATTTTCTTTCAATATCTGTTATCTCATAAAGTCCTTTGTTTCTCGTCTTGCCAAATATCCAAAGGGACCCAAATCAAAAAATCTACATACAGCTGCAGTTTGGAAACCTGGGGAAAGACAACAATTTTGTTACTTTTGAGAAATTCTTCAAAGTTAAAGATAAAGATGGGTTTATAGACTGTATCCCTGCATAAGTACAGACTCACAGACTTTAATTTCATAATCCATATTTCACTTTAATTAATGCAAGGCTGACTCTGGGCCAATGGTCCCATATTGATCAAAACCATATAACAACAACAAAAAACATAATAAATTCTCTACAATTGTGCAGTTTATTTTGTGTCTTTAGGTCAAATCATTTTAAAGTTATTTCAATTCTTTATTGGGTAATACTCTAGAGACACCCTGTATGACATATATAATAATTATTTTCTTATAATTAATTATGATGATATATTCTAAATAATAGTGTGATAACTTAAAACTCACCAACAAATAAAGATCCACACACAATGTAGTAGGTAGTCAATTTCCTCCCAACAAGACTTGGATTCCTAAAATTGTAATGAAATATTTGTATTAATTAATAAGATGGGGATTTGAATACATAGAGAGAAATCAGTTCTCAATATAATGTAGGTCGTAGGGGGCAAAGTAGAGGGTACAATGGCAATTGCTAATTCATACATAAAAAGGTGAGTAATCACTTTTAAGCTGAAACATCATGACAACAAAATTGGCTGTTCTCTTTGACAAAACTGAAATCTATCAAAAAAAGGCAGTGGTTTGGTCATTTGCTTTTCTAAGACTCTATGTTCAGGTATAGATATAACCCATACATTGCACTACTGAAGGTTTCTAGATCTAGATATGAAAGAAAAAAAAATGTTTCTGAATGATGCTTTGCTATTACTTTTTATCAATAGTATTTTCAAACGTTTAATATACAGGGCAAACCAGACATTCACATAAATAGTCTCATCCAATCTCATATCTCTCTTTATTCTCATACATCCATACAAACCTAGTGGGGTCACTGACCCTGATATAATATATATATATATATAGATTTTTATAAATTTGCATTCCATTACGGAAGAATACAATCTATCTTATCTTATATTATCTATCTATTTAGTACTATATACAGTGGAGTCCACTTTTAGCTAGATTGGGATACCTCTTTCTTCCAGCCATAGCAGAGGTCAGTACTATTATCCCACTGGCGACCATTACAGAGGTTCCGACAAGTTTACATCCAAGACAATCACCAGACTGAAGGGGGATGATTTTTAAAATAAATTGTCTGAGTTTCGAGGAATCTTTGTCAGCATGCTGCACATTCACAAGTTTCTTTTCGTCACTTTCATCCTGCACTGATGAAATACCACTGGTTGTCTTGTCCTTTAAAAATATACAAAAACTTTGACAATTATGATTTAGATACTACTATACTCTTTTCTTTATCAATACCTGTGAACATGTTGTACCGTGAACACTACTTGAGGTTAAAAATATCATGATGGATAATACTGAAGACAAAATATAGCTTAAAAATACTACATGGATTCCTAAAGACTGGAATAGCCTAGATGTAAATTTCATCTTGAATGGAAGTGCTTCGCAGACCCTGATTGAGGACTCCCTATCCATAAAGGTTATAGAGACCCCAATTTTTGTTATCTCTCACCTAATATTTTCAATATATCTCCTCAGATTGTTCCTTGTTAGTAAACACCTTAGCCGCAAAAAACTATTTTATGAAATATAACTAATTTAAAAATTTACCATCCAGCAATAAGTTCTGAATCTTCTAATTTCGGTAGGCTATCCCTCGACAAAATATATTCCATTTAGATTATATCAATAATTTGATCTGAGAAAAATGTAGAATACTTTAAAGATTTACTACAAATTACACCTACAGTGAAACACGAATTCTTCTCGCAGCAGTGAAACACACCTGA
>JARFNW010136348.1:0-10836 GCA_031763155.1 Dirona albolineata | reverse complement strand
TTGACACACCTGAAACAAAGATCGAGAAAGGAACAAATCAATTACTATAGATAGGATATAAAGTACTTTAGGAAACATCTTTTTTTTTTTAATTACCTGTAAAAAATAGGGGAGGTTTGATCAAGAACGTATTCCTATCAGAGACAGATAATAAACTTGGAGGCCCTGTGTGCATGTTACGCACATTAAAGATCAATAAGCAATTGGGAAGTGTAGGCTGCTTGGCCTCAATTCGGTCAAAATAAAACTCCTATCATAGAAGGTCACAGTGGGATAATCCTGTTTGTCCATCAGTATACTCGACCAGATGAGATGATGATGATAATACACATGGTGAGACCTACACTATCAAGTTAAGGGGAAGAAAGGAACTGGATAAGAAAGAAAAATGCATGTAAACAAAACATAATGCAGTCAAAAATATATCAGGTCGAGAAAACGAAAACTTCCTTTATGGTTTGGATGCATATATTTAAAAGGAGAATGGCTGATGTCAGGCATGTGATCACCTGCTTGACTTGATGTCTTGATCCACTTCATCATAGAGGTGGCCTTAACTTATTGTTTACGAGTACACTGGATAAGAAAGAAAGATGTTCAAATATTTTAATTACTTACAAAAAGTACTCATAAATGCAACTTTGCAGACTGGAACCTTCTCCGTATTAGTATTAGTATTAATAGCTCATATCCAGCCCTCTTGCCTTTTGACGAGCTGCTTCGGCTACTCTTGCCCTCTTTGACCCTTCAATGTTGACAAACTGGAGCAGCATTTCATCTTGTTTGACTTTGTTAGCAGTCTTGTAAAACACACAGAAATTATGCTGAACATCGTCAGTGAATAATAAAAAAAAATGTTAGTTAGAAACAGCTAATATATTATATGTATATATATAAATATATGTTTAGAATGCAAAGGATAGTATAATGTGGGACAGACAATATGAGCAATGCGAGATAGAGTACGCGTACACAAATAAACAATAATTTTAAAAGATAGAAACCCTGGCTATAATTTCCTTTTCTTAAATGTTATAAATTTAAGAAAAAGTAAGAATGGCACATTACCGCTTATTATAAAAGGCAAAGTACTTGAGAATGTTGATAACTATAAATATCTAGGTGTCACTATTGACAGTGAATTGCAATGGAGCGAACACGTCAGGACTATGTATAATAAATTCAGTAAAAGATTATATTTCTTGTAAGTTGAATCAGTTTAATGTTGACAAAACACTTTCCGCATTATTTTATAGAGCAGTCATGGAAAGTATTCTGGCTTTTTGCACATCTGCATTGCGGGGGGGGGGGGGGGCCATTGTAGGGGGTGGGGTGGGGGTAAATTTGATAGAATACGATGTTGTAAAATTACGCATGATGTTAGAAATTTCGATTTAATATTTAATGAATGTACATTGAATGCTCCATATCTTATGCGTATAACATACATGTTGTAATTTCTATACACGTCAGTAAAACGAATTTCCCTAATGGGATGAAAATAAAGTATTATCTTATCTTATCTTATATCATCTTATTGCAGACACATTTTTGAGCCTCATCATCTTTTCACAAGATCAATGCCATGGGGGGGGAAGGGGGGGGGGGGGGTAGCATGCGCATACATAATATATATTTTTCTTTTGTTTCGTATTGTTTCGTTTTTCTTCAAAAAGAGACAAATTACATCTAATAGGTTAACGTTTCGGGAAACCCGAAACGCCTTTGTAATTTGTCTCTTTTTGAAGCTTACTATACACCTAGACTTATTATTTATGTACCTTCTCCGCTATACATACACACCACAATTGTTTCCATTGCTAAAGAGCTCAACAAGAGGAGATAACTTTTCTTGGATATTGTTGCTATAAACAAACATGGCCGCTCAGTGAGTGTTGTCAAATGTATCAAGACAAAATCTGTTCATAAGTACGCTATGGCTGCCTCCTTACGTGGTTTAAGCCCTGAAATAAGGGAGTATCTCAGGGTCAATAAGTTACCTGGTGTTTACGAGGCAAGAATTTTCTCTTTAATTGACGTAGTGTAAACTATCACTACTACCTACTCTACATTATTACTACTAACTACCACTACTACTACTAGGTCTACTATAAATTATAACTATGACTATAGACTATAGTATAGACTATACTATTCTATCGTCTACTTCTTCACGACTACTGCTACTACCACTACTACTACCTACTATGCAGTAGTAGTAGTTAGTAGAAGTAGTAGTAATATTGGATTGGCATTGGTCTAATTAGTAATACTAATAAACCCTATAACTATAATAAAGATACTAGCTAGACTTATCAAGCTAGTCTAGATCTGTTAATATTTGCATGCTAAACCTAAGCCAAGTCTTGTCTTTAGGGTTGAATATAAATGTAAATATTCACAGGAATAGATAGCAACAATACAACGAATGTAGTTGTTTAGGTAGTAGCAGTTGTTGTGTAGTAGTAGATGTGGAGATTAGAGAACTCTTTTGTGTGGCTCATTATTTGAATATGAAATACAATGACATTTTTGTTTGCATTGAAGTATGTATTGATGCTCAAGTTAGTCCTCCTGGTATATAAGGGAAAAAAGGACATTGTTAGGTCATGATTTTGTATCCTGAACTTTGTTATTGAATAGCAAAGAAACAGAAGCATCTGCAAGAAAATTAACTGACAAATTATTAGCAGCAGGTAAATCATATGTAAGACATAAAAAGAGTTTGCCCGATGTACTTGCACTGTGGAATGTGAACTTTAAATATGGACTGTCTTCTCTAAGCTCTGGTTTCCATTGGCTTGTTACTTTCTTTCTGAAGGAGAAAGTATTATTTTAACCTTTCAAGGAAGCTGCCTCTATTGCCATCGCAATTCAGTTGATTTTGGAGAGAGTAGTTTGCAGAGTAGCAGCTGAGTAGGTAGCTATTTCTCAAGGATCGATGAATGGAAATATTTTGAATACCTTAGAAGCTTCAGGTCATTAATCGATATGATAAGAAAAATTTTTTTTATATTTTGTGAATGCAATGACTTAATATGGAGATGATAAGACATTTCTTTGAACGAGTCTTTATAATGACAATTGTTTAACTCAAGTAACTATGGGAAAAAAACACAAAGACAGATGCATTATAGGCTTCATAGATTAGCAAAATATGAATGTGCGAGTTGTATGGCAAGGAGCAGGGTTTTAAACTTTCCATCAAGGCATCTTACTTTTCTTTTTTTTTTCTGCCAAATTTTGTCATTTACTTTATTTTGATTATTTTAATGTTGTAGGTTGATTTGAATTTTAATTATTTTAATGTTTTGGGTTGATTTAAATATATAATGTATTGTGTATACGATTGGTATTTTTCATGAATATTTCAGAGAGCATTTGATGATATATGATTAATTTGAGTAAATCATGTGCAAGTGTTCTGTGTGTATGTTATGTCCATTTATTAAAATATTTGCACGCCAAGGCAGATTTTACTTCTGAGATAAATAAAAATCTATCTTCTTTTGCAGGCTCTGCTGACAGGACTCAGTGTTATGTGTCCTGATGACTACTTGACCTTCATCCTAGATAAACTTCTCCACATTAAGGAAAATGGCCTGGGCACTCTCCAGTGGTGAATAGAAATTTTCATTACTCTACATTACTATTTTGATATTGATTTTTGTTGCATGTTTGTTTTTTTGGGGGGGTTTTTTTGTTTTGTTTTGTTTTTTCCTCGTCATAGAGTCATTGGCCCTCAATGTTTTTCTCTTGTTTTTATATTTTAGTGTTACTGTCACTTTGTGTCGTCGCTTGACGAAGGCCTTTGGCCGAAACGTCGCTTGTCTTGTTTTGTCCTCGTCGTCCACTAACCTTGCACAATTAATTAGAACACATATATATATATATAAGTATGATTCTTGGATAAATAAGAATACTAAATCGTTGAAAAGTCTCATGTAAACAATGGCTGAGCAAAACCTCCTTCATCCTAAAAGAATGCTGAACATGTCAAAGATATGAGTGTGAACAGCCAGACATGTGTATGCTGTATTGACACAGTGTTTCCTTCTCTATCAATTTCCGCACACAAAATGTTTTGACTAACCATTTATTTCAGAAAGTGATGTAAGCTTATTTATTTAGAATATTACGACTGTGGATAATTGTAGTAAAATTGATGCCAAAAGCTTCTCAGGTGCTTGAATCACTCCAATGAACTAAACTAACAGGCAATTCTTTTTCCTCTTCTTGTTTGCACTGACAGGCAATTTATTTATCAGCCTTGATCATATTGGATCCATTAAATGCCACTATGTATTAATTTAAAGTGCACATTTAAAGAAGTAGCATATTGATATTACTATTTATGGTACTTATTCAGAAAGAAAAAATGACAATGCTCTTGCACCTGTGTCCTGTGTAGAAGGCACTTAGTGTAATCATATTCATAAAGCATCAGCCTCATTTTGTTTGATATTGCCCATATGCAGATGACGTTGATAGCTTAGCTTTGGGGAAGAAATATTTGTTAAAATTGTCAGTAATTGACACGCTAAATTGCTTCTTTGAATGGACAAAAATCACTTGGCAAGAAATGTGCACTTAATTGAACCAGACTATAAGCAATATTGATGCCTGGAATGTGACAGATAGATATGTAATGCAATAATAGGCCTAGAAACATTGTTCAATCCCCTCACCAATTATTTGCCCCAATGTATTTAGAGGTAAGATTAATATTTAATTCTTTTCTAATTAGGGACATGTTTATTGATGAGGAGATGAAACCTAAACAGAAACTCATAAGTGAGAGCAACCTGGATCTGATATTCAATTTTGAAGAATGGCTTATGGTATGTGACAATGATGGAAATGATGGATTAGTATTAGTATCACTAGCATTAATTAACGTCATCATTAAATCAACATAAACAAACGCATTATTGTGATATGATAAATGCATGTCATGATTTACTTATGAAAATTCTTGTTTCTGAATAAATATTGTCATCATCATCACCATCATCATCATCATCATCATCATCATCATCATCATCAGCATCACCATGACGTTAGGATCATCACACTTTCTCAATTTAATTGTTACATCAATATGTGTTCCATTTATATTATAAGTCACGCACAAACAATTTTGCTATCATTACTGTCCACATAATTTCACAGTTCATTGCCTTCATGACTTCCTATATTTTCTCTTTATTCTTTAACTATGAAAGCCCACACCAGAGATGTATACCAAAGCTTATTCCCATTACAACCACAAGCTGAAGGAGATGTGTTTCTGGTGAGTCATCTCTATTTTTAGATTTAAATGGAGTAGGAAACATCTAAAAAAAATACTAATTCCACTTTAGTTACAACTCATTTACATTCACGTCTGTAACGTCTTAACGTCTGTACAAAAAAAATTCCGAAGGGGGTAAAATAAAAAGCTTATCTAATCTTATCTGATCTTATCTTATCTTGAAAAGGTAAAAAAAAAAGAAAATGAAATTAACTGAAGTGATGATTGAGTGGCAAGGATAAAGGGTTTTAAAAGGATGCAATAGTTTAATAGTCTTTCCCCTTTTCTAATGACTCTGAAATCACCTCCAGATACACTTTTTTCCCCCCATTGAGAACCAAAAAAAGACACAACTATGGACAAAATGAAAACAGAAAAAATGGAGCCCTATTTTGTTCTTTTTTTTCTCTTCGTTTTCATTGACTATATTCATTCGTCATATGACATCATTTTAAAGTAGACTATGGAAAGAAATTTGCGTTTTTGTTTTGTTCTGTTTTATTTTGTTTTTGTTGGGTTTTTTTGTTGGGTTTTTTTTGTTTGTTCTTGTTTTTGTTTTTTTGGTTGTTTTTTTTTAGGGGGGGGGGGGGGGGCGTGGTTGTTGATGGGGGGATGTTGGGTTGTTTGCAAATCCTGTCTCCTTTACACAATTTATAGAAAAATCACTTTAACATAATTGGACTTGGCATGCAGTTGAGATATGAACAAGACTGAATATTTTCTCACAGTGCTGCTCTGCAGCTGACGCCTGGGTTATTCCGGTCCACACTCAGAATAGACCCTAAGAAAAATATCCCCCTGGGATCAATGAAGGGAATTTATTATTTATTGTTAATTATTTAAGTTTTGCAAGAAATTAACAAAATAAGAGAGTGAAAACTATGTTATTACCATTAGGTTAATGAAATCGCTTTAATTTTATTGATCCTTTAATTGTGTGTCTTCTGCAGTGCAATGCTTCAGTACCATCTCATGCAAAAGAAGAAAGAAGAACTCTTGCAAGAAAGACTTGACATGGCAGTGAAGCACCACTGTTATCGAATGTTGAGGGTGCACATCCATATATGGAAGGTAATATGTCTTTTCAAATATGTGTGGACACAATTGCCACAAGATCTTTTCTGGGAACCTAATGTTAAATTTCCATTGCTCTGGTGGGATTTAGTTCAAGAGTTCCCACAAAATAGTTTTGTCCGTCTATAATCAGCAATAAGAGTAAAACTAAGACAATTTCTTTTATTGTTTGCTTCCCTATAATATATTTGTGTAATATTATCATTTTTACCTTTTTATTCTTTCAGGCTTGGATGAAATACAGGAAAGGAAGACAAGCAAGTAAGTTCATGATGTTGTGGTACAAAACAACTTTATAACTGAAAGGTGCCATAGGTAATGGTATTGAAGGAAAGTTATAGCCCAATGCATTTTTCTTTTGAGATCCATACCTCTTTACATATTAATGCAGTGTTGGAGCCTGTAGATCCATGCCCGTATTCAGACAACGCATAAGGCATGCCGACTCCAGATAGAAATCAAAATAATATAAACACAGCTAGATGCCCTAGTCGTCATGCACGACTGGCACAGTGGTTAAGCCACTGGCCTTTGGTTCAAGGGGTTTTTTTACAAGACCTTGATCCCACTTTGCGTGCTGCACTGCAGCTGATGCCTGTGTTATTCCGGTCTACCCTTGGAATAGATCCTAAAGACAAATTTCCCCTGGGATGAATAAAGGGAATTTTTTTATTTAAAAAAAATATAATATTACTCATATGAAAATTTCATGGATCAAGAACTTTAGACAAGCCTACATACTACTATGTCGCAACAACTTTACCATAATGCGCAGAGTGAATAAATTTTCAGTTGCCTTAATGTTTAGTTCACTCTCTTTAATTTAAAAAAAAACCAACAAAAAACTGGGGAATGTTGCCACCAACACAACACAGTCCAATAGGTCAGTAATGTCGCTAAATTTGTCTCCTTCTATACATGGATGACAATTATGTTCCCTTCTTTTAAAATTCCTTGTCTTTTTCAGTTTCCTTTCAAAAGATTCAGCATGTGTTTCACGTGTCAGTTGGAAGAGTTATTTTTGAGGCGTGGTACAAGCACACATTAGAAGCAAGAAAGCAAAGAGAATACTTTGAGGTAAAGAAAAATAAGTAATTAAAAGAACTTATGTTAATCAATTCCACTTCCTTAGCTTAGTTTTAAGCATATTATTATGATTTACATTGCGATTTAGAAATTTGAAATCTTTCTGAGTATTTTATCTTAGATATCATTTTCTTTTTCCTTTTTTAAACATCTAGATGATGTTGATACCGTAAGTTCCAAGAAAAAGATTGACCAATTTTTCACGAGCTACTTTTTTATTTTTCCACTTTGGATTGTTTTCAAACTTTTATCATGAAATGGGCTGAAGAGGATGTTAATGACATTACTTTTTTTTACAATATTATCTAAATTCGGGAAGTGTGAGAATGTTGTACTTTGGACAATAATTTCACATAATATTTGGTTCCTGTCATAAAAGTATAATGTTTACAGGACATGCTTCATTCAGATAATGTCTTAAATACAAACATAGCAATATTGCATATATGACATATTTGATCATGTAAAGGTTTAATGTAAATCCTTTCAAATTATGAAAAGCTAAAAACAACCTGAAATGTTCTTCTTTAACAAATGAAATTAGTATTTCTCTAAATTTGGCAATGTTGGTTAAAAATATTGTCACATATGCCCTCTTCAGGTTGTTTCAATACAATCCGAAGAAAAAAGTATTTTTGAAAAATGGATTTATTCTTCTGTGGAACTGTCTATATTATTAATCATAGCAAGCATCTTTTAGATAGTTTTTCAAATGTCTTTTATAATTCTATCTTTGTATTTCTGACTGACCAAATAAGTAAGAACAAATTTGAAATCTTATTATTTTTCTATAACCATTTGAAAAAGCTTAACTGTTTGGTTTGTTTTTATCTCTGTTTTGGAAAAGCTCTCAATGTTTTCAAAGCTTTACTTAACTCTGATTTCAGTCATACCTGGAATTGTTATACTAATATTTATTTTTCTTCAAATACATTTTATGATGCTATGAGATAAATCCTTCCATTTCATATTAGATTTGGAAATGCACATTGCATAACCTTTGCGCATGACTGCCATGAATTAAATTGCCTTTAATCTTCAATTCACAAAACTATTCCACAATTTTTTTCTCGTAGATTTGTTTTTACTTTTTGGTTATCCTTCTCCTCTGTTCATTAAATCATTGAATTCTTTTGTGGTAAATATTTTGACCATTTTATAAAAAGACCTGTTTAAGAATGTGACAATGATAAACAGCTATTACCTCTGTCTGTCCTTAATGTTTGAAAGATGATCTCAAGATATAGGTGAGCTTATGCAGAGATAAATGAGTTGTTTGGATATTGAAAGTCTCGTCGTTGTTTTCAAGTTTGCAAGCATGGATTTTAATGTTACATAAAAATCAATCATTCATTTATCATATCACGTAGCATAATATGTCACGTAGAATGGAGCAACCCGTCAATACTCAAATTGTTGTTCACATGTTTTGCATGGATTTGAACATTGTCTCAAAATGAATCTATTGCTTAGTATTTTTATAGGATATCACATAGTCCTGCTTTGTGGACTTGAGCCGTCCCATTCATCCGTCTGTCCCCAAACCCAATATCACCACAAGAAGCGCTTTCAAATACTTATTTCTGTCATTATCAAATGCATATTGCTAAGAATATTTACAATTTTGATGCCCAGGAAAGTCACAGCTCAAATATGAGATTGAGTGTTCTTGCTTTCATCAGATGTTCACAGAAAAGGCATTTATAAAAGGAGCTGAAAGCAATTGGATCAAAGATTATTGTGACAACTTTTTTTACTCGCCTCCTTTACTTTATAGAATCGTCGTCTTTAACACCCCTTTTTGTTTAAGAATTACTTTGGTTGATTCAAATATTATTATCCTTAAATCCCTTGAAAAATGAGGAATCAATTCCCAGATCATTAATTACCTACAAATCCAGATATGGCTAAAGTCCTACCTCACCACCAATTAATATTTCAAAGAGTCGTTTTTTGGAGGGCAAAAACAATAATTGTAAATTTCTCAAACAAATAAATACATTGGATGTATTCGTGACCCATGGCCATTCATTCATTCAGTGTTAACCTCTTCACTATCAACCAAAATTATCTTTCTGTACGCTCTAGACTGAGAATGACATAAATTACCATCATTTGTAGCCATAAACATTTCCAAATAGTTACCAAAATGGGCAACCATAGTTTATGTTATATATCATAATGAATCCCTGTGACGTGGAGAATAAACAGTGTATAATCATGTAATATAATTACTTCTGGAAATGTTTTGTGACAAGGACAATACACATCAATGTATTTGTGTTTGAAAATAAATCAAGAGAGAGCGGGCACTGATGGACTAATAGACAGAATGATAGTGGGATACTGTAACACAAACAGTGCCAGTGAGAGACAAGAGCAGAAAACTTGACGAAAAATCTTTTTTTCTATTTTCTGTTCTTGTCTCTCACTGGCACTGTTACATTATCCCACTATCTTATTTGTGTTTGGCAGTGAAGAGTTTTAATCAAAAAGCAAAAAGTCATGGCTGACAAGTTCCACAATTAACCCTGGTGGTTCCCAATCATTACTGCAATAGACAGATCGTAAGTAATCTTGAATAATTGAGGTCAGAGCCTCAAAAATCATCATTAAAACAATTTCTAGCTAGTAAGTAATCTTTGTTTTTAAAAGTCACATTATGCATGTATTGTGGTCTATTCAATAGCCTTTTCATAATTATATTTGTTTTATAACTGCGTTTTATATTTTAACAAAACTTTTAAAGCAAAAAGAGAGAGAGTTGTGGGAAGCACAAGCTGTTGTGAAGTTGAAGGTAACAACTATAATATATGGAGCAAATTTATTCCTTCCAAAGCACGCTCAATATGAATATGAGTACTGAATATTGTTGTTTGAGCACCGTGTATTGTGGGAAAAGAAATTATGTCTTAAATTTTGTACAACATTATCTTGGCCGATATAAAAGACGAATATAATATAACATAATATTATGTTGTTTGACATTAATCAACTTCACCGACACATAGTGTATAATATTGTTATTTGTACGATTGTTAAAATCCCATGAGGATGTTAATATTGTCTGGTGTCTTATAACCTGTCACATTCATTTATCATATTATGTCCATACCAAACCTCGATCTGTCACATTATATCGTATTTAATTTTGTATCGTTTATCTCTTATGATTGTTCATGGATTATATTTTTGGTGTAATTGTGTTCACTTTTTTTAAATATAGGTGATTACATGGGGTGATTATACAATCACAGTTTAACGCCATATTAATATGTAAGACTATGTTGACACGCATTAAAAAAGTAATTTTGTATCGTTTATCTCTTATGATTGTTCATGGATTATATTTTTGGTGTAATTGTGTTCACTTTTTTTAAATA
>JARFNW010136326.1:0-10841 GCA_031763155.1 Dirona albolineata | reverse complement strand
CATTCTAACGTGGTTGGGATGTGTATTATCATGAAACCTCGTAGTAACGACACCCCCGGATAACGACATAATTTTCCTGTCCCGGGCGATGTCGTTATCCGGAAGTTGCACTGTATGTCAAACTAATGTTCTGCATTATTTGTTAAAAGAGCGTTCAAATAGACAATAGACATTAGCATTGTTTCCAGAGGAAAGCAGCAGAAGTAATGAAGGAAGCAAACCTCTACCATTGCCTTGTCAACAGGTATACACCCCTTCCTGCCACTTCATATAATAGAAAAATTGAGTCACATGTACGACTTTATAAGCAATTAATAAGTAAACTAACATAAAAACTTGAAAATAAAACGTGCCGTTGCGAACATCTAGTTTTCTTTTGAAGCTAGAAAATTTTACATTTCTGAAAGACACTGTATAAATTCAAAAAAGGTATGCCCTTTAATCTAGTGAAGAAAAACTCACACATAGAAAAAAAAAAAAATTATTATTTTTAAAAACCACAAAACAATATTATTATTATTATTACAGTAAATGGCCAGGGTTGTGACATATTGATCACTTATAAAGAGAATGTCAGCAGCGGTCAACTGAGTCGAGTCATTTTTTCCCCAAAAGAATTAATTCCACCCCTAGCTTATGTTTCACTCCGCCCACAAACCAAAATGAAAACACGGCATGAAGGAAAAGGATAGCTGCATTGAAAGCCAATCAGTGTTCATTGCGACGAAAATGTGTGCGGCTCACATAAAATACAGTTGGCATCTCCTTTGAAGAGCTAAACAATGTAAATCCTGGATGGACATAGCAAATGTCTTATCCCTATTCTTTATAGAAGAGACGTGCGTGTCGCACTGTGCAATAACTTCCCGACCGAGTGCTATGTCAGTGAGCAAGCGTGGAACAATGCTACAGGTAAAACAATCCCTAATATCGCGTCTCTAAACAAAATG
The DNA here is from genome assembly GCA_031763155.1 of Dirona albolineata. Taxonomy (NCBI): domain Eukaryota; kingdom Metazoa; phylum Mollusca; class Gastropoda; order Nudibranchia; family Dironidae; genus Dirona; species Dirona albolineata. Next base: position 9,891 of record JARFNW010136326.1, on the reverse strand, counting down.
AAGGGTTGTGAGTTAATGCAACATGTCTGGTTGATAAATTACATTACTGGGTTGATTTAAAAAGTTGTAAAAAACATAATTTCTATCACAAATGTCAGGTAAATTTAGGACACTGGCGAACAAAACTCTTAGGCTGAGTCCACACCGAGCAGTAACTTTACATAGAAAAAAATTCGGTTTAGCAGCCAAACCGTGCACTCGGGCGGAGACTACTGTATTAAGAAATTAGGGCAGTTACAAATAATCATGATTTTCTTATATTTCAAATCATATTTAAAACAACTTTTTCCAAGGGTTACATAGGAACTATAATAACTTCGCACAATAAGCGACCGTTCGTAAGACTTTCAATGTGGCTCTATTGTGCGAATAACTGGTATAGTTATTCGCACAATAAGCGACTGTTCGTTAGAAAAATGGCGGCCTTTCAATGTGGCTCTTGTTTTTCCACATTTCAAGAATTTTCAGAAGCACTTTAGCGTTTTTCTACAAGCTCCTCTACGCAGTTTGTGAAAAGAACATCAACAAAGAAAAAGGATCCAGCTTTAGCCCACCTGGAACTGGAATCGGCGACTTACAACAATTGTGCGAATAACTGTATTCGGTTATTCTCACAATTGTGTGAATAACCGCAGCCACATAGGAAATGTAAGCTTAATACTAATAGATCTGCTTTCTTGATTGTACCATTCTTTTGTATTGAGCTATATAAGCAAGTTGAAGTATACAGTAAAAAAACAAAAAACACAACTAAATAAATAAATAACGGAAATTAAAAGCATTTAAATTTATAATGCATGTGTTATTCTTACTTCCACAACAAAAGAATTCACAATGCCACCTCTTGGTATGAACCAGTGTCGAAATTCCTCTTCAGTAAATATGGGTCCCAACTGGTATCTTTGCATGAACTGTAATTAAAACATTGGGTATCATTTTTGTCATTCTCACTGAGATAAATACAAATTTCTACTTAAAAGTATCAAACTTACAGTACAAAATCTTACATTGAAAACAATGATGGATGAATACTAAGCTGACATCAAATTGTTGATTTGTGTGGTACTCATGATCCATTGCTGATGGTCATAATAAAGGATTTTAGACGCTGTAAGCTGATCGTTTGTTTCCATAACATTTTTGATCAATGTTTACAGATAATACTTAGCCATTTTTGGCACAGTGGGCTGATCCCCTGCTTGCCTTAAAAATCTTGATCCATAGATTTGCCAGCTCTGTGTCAGGCCATGTGTACAGACGTGCTCTTAGCCTGGATATGTTTTTCCTGGGTCTGCGCACCAATGCCTTCTACCTTGTACCCTGTCCTTAGTCAGACACAAATTGGTCCCTACACTGTTTAAGCACAGTTCTAAAGGGAACAGATAACAAACTTATCCATGTACATGGCAATATGACCTTACTTTACTGTAAGAAAACAATCCACCGTTGCTAGATTCAATTTGTAAAAAAACCCAAAAAAAAACCCCAAACATTTCCCCCCATCATTTGTTTTTGCTCAGGAGGAAAGTTATGAGCCACACCTAATGTAGATATGTGGTTGCAGGGAAGGAGTTCAACTGACTTTGTGAGGCAACAACACTCATGCGTCACAATACTTATTTATCTATTCCCACCTTTCTCCTTTTTTTTTCATTGACCCTTTTTGTTACACAGCAAGTTTTTCCTTTTTAATTTGTCAACCATTCCTTGTAATGTATGAAAAGATATTACAGTTATGGGTCATTTTATCCTCATTTTTGGAAGTCAACCCTTTCTCCCTATATGTGAGCTACATCAAATCAATCAGTGCACACTGCAGCTAAGAACAAATGGTAAACTAACCGTGTATATTCCAATGAATAAAACAATGTAGGTACATAATTTAATTAAAATGTAAAAATACCTGATAGAGAAGCTGGTAAGCTTCTGAAACATCAGCTGGAGTCATTTCTCTGAAACCTGGTGTCTTGGGGTTCTATCATGAATAGAAACATTAATATATTATAATGTGACCAACAAGTGACTTTTAGGATTGAATACAAATGTAAAAGTCAATATCATGTTGACAGCTCTAGGCTCATTACAAGAAAACAAAAACAATCATGACAGGGGTAGTCAACTAGGAATGATAAATCCTATATGTCATTACCAAGAACAAATTTTAAGCATAGTTCAAACCACATGCATGGCAAGGTCGCTATATTATCATATTTGTATTAGCCAGATTAAAGACTAGCACCCATATACGCATGATGATAACAAAATAATTAAAGACTAATCAATTTCTGCCTGATTACAAATTTTATTCATACCAAATCAAGCTCTTCCAACACATCACTTATGTTTAAATTCAAGAGATATCAATCAATCTTGGCAGTGTCAGTATTCGGAATATTCTCTTTTATAATTCTATCGTCACACAACATTAAAAACTAATATTTTTACGGGGCAACTGAATGATTTTCTTACCTTTGCAAGTTTTGAATATAAAGCAAACATTGAATTACATATTAATGAGTCACTCATTAACTAATAAATGGAACTTACATCTGGTAACTTGTACAGCTTCAGGGTTCTCTGCATAGTCATGTTTCTACTTAGATGAGAAAATTTCACTTCAATCAGCTTGCGAGGATTTAGCGATCTATGCCAGTAGCTACAATTGATAAAAAGAAAGTCAAAAGTCAAAATAATTCATGAAACCAATATAAATATACAACATTAATTTTCAAATATATTCTGAGTTTCTATAACAGTAAACATCTAACTCACCGGCAAGAAGCAACAGGCTTTGGGAGCACCACACCTGCAGTGTACACAGCTTGAAATAATCCCTGCTGGTGAACTCGCCGGGTAATTTCTTTGATCAGCACTGGAGCGACACGTTTTGATCTAAGCTTCTTATGAACACAGAGGAAGTTGATTTCAACCATTTTCTTTGATCTGACGATAAAAACAAAATTTTAAAAATATTTAGATTGTCAAAATAGCAAAATTAATATTTTCTTACCTAGGAAATATACAAGTAACACATAACTTGGAATAATAGTGTTTAGGATTTCATATAAATATATGACAACAAAAAATTAAATAAATAAAATATAACACACACATGCAATAATTACACTTATATAAATGCGGCACCTGTTAATATATGAGACAGGGAAGCTTGTATAAATTTAAGAACCATATTTTTGAAATATATGGTTACATGTCCTGCAAGTTAAAAAAACATTTTATACTTCTAAATTGTTTTGGATGCCAGAAATTTTATATAGGCCAAACGGGCACTTCATTACGAGACAGAGCGAGAGTACACAAACAACAAATCAAAACACCACAATACAGACAGATACAACTCAGCGGACACCTAGAAGAATGAGGTAGTAAACAGTTCTCTATATATCCCTTACTTCAAAATGGTTTCTACCAAGCAGGATTAAATATTAAGACATAAATATGAACTTACCTATCATATATCTTTATATGAGCTGGAACTGCGCTAATAAAACCTAGTAATTTTTTACTCTTTATCACTCGAACTCCTACATGCCATTCTCTGAGCCAACCAGGTGGTTGAAGAGCCCTGGTAAAAGAATGATGAAAAAATATTGTTAAAATGGTAAAACTACATACAAAGATCCCAACATTCATAATTTGTCATCACCACGTTGTATTTTTCTCATACAAAATAAATCAGTACCATGACTATTACTACTATTATTTTTTTTACCCTCCTCACTTCAAAGATAAACACTGCACCCACCACCAACACATTTATTACAAGTATCACTTCTTTACTTTGTTAGTTTCCTGTGTGAACCTTAAGATATCAGGACACTACTACTAGTACTACTACAAACTGGCAGTGGCCAGGAGGTTAAAACATTGCACTCAAAACGCAGATGGGACAGTTTTGGCCATTCTACAAACATTCACATATATACCAATAAAGGCAATTTTTCAAAGGCACTCATTAATTCACAAATTGTAATAAAGTAAATGGCAAAAACTTGCAATGACAATGAAAAGATAAAAATGAATTCACAAGTTCTATTTAGATCCATAGTTTCTGCTACAATACCATTGTAAAAACTCAGGTGAGTAGTCAAACCGGAACATGTTGTCATCATCCTCAACATAGTTCTCATTCAGAAGTGTGTACAACTCTTTTAACTGTGAAACAAAACAGTATACCCATTAAATTACTACACAATTTATCTAAAAACAAATCAACAAATCTATATTCACAACTAGCTAGTAAATAAAGCAAAAAATAATTATTTTTAAAAAATATGTCTGAAATTCAAACAATTCATTTATGTTTAACTTAAATTTTACCAAAAAAATCTATCATCAAACCTTATCCACAGACAAAAAGTAAATGATATAATATAGCATGCCATTATAGATTTTGATTTTTAAAATTAGACACTTACGATCAACGGATCACTAATGTCCAAAGTGTCCCAGCAAAAACCTGCTGGCAGTGACAATGGCTCGGATCGGATTTCACATGGAGGTTTGTCCGCCTCAATCTCTTCATTGACATTAATATCCTCATCTGTAAGGGATAAGATTTAAAACAATTAGTTCTCTCAAAATGTGGTCAAAAAGATTCATAAAGAGGTCAGCAAAAAGAAAATATCAAAAAGGAGTGAAACATTTATTTTTCACGTTTTATTCTTATTCTAATTTTTTACCCAACATCTTTGATATGAAAACAAGTTACACTATTATGTATATAATAAGATTGATGACTCTAGGGGGCGTTGACACCATTAGAGGTCTCTTCAAATATGATTGTTTCACAACAAAGCATGAATGATTATAATGTGTAGATTAAAAAAGGCAGGGTCTTCTGTCGAGCCATACATTTAACAAAGAAATATAAAATTAAATATAAATAGATATAGGTTGTTTTGTTTTCTTTTGCAAATAAAAAAGGACCAAAAGGAAAAGATCTTGAACCATGAGAAATTTTATTAAAAAAGATGAGCAATTATCTGTCACTGTCACATCCTGAATGTTGCTTTAATCTAAGTGACTAACAAAACTTACCAAACTTTGGAACTGGTTGTGTCTCCCAGAACTGAAATCGCTTTTTCTTGGCTTCATCTATACTCTTAGGGGCAGCCTGAGGCAAAGTGAGGAGCTCAAGAGCGTTCTGAATCTGGCTTAAATTGGAAAGCTGAATATAAAAAAAATAAATGTACATATTTTTTTAAAACAGAGAGAAGTATAATTGCAAAATGAACATAATGATAAGTATAAGTGGCTGAGTGATTAGGTTGCCAGGCTTAATCCATGCAACACAAGGTGAGCCTCACATTGAGTCTTTGGGAAAGAACAGATTTTCATAAAACTTGACTTAGGAGTGAAGCCTAGCTTCAAGCAGCCATACATTTCAGAGTATTAGAAAAGATGTACCTGACTGGCAGCTCTTCTTACTGGTGCTTTCTGGAAAGTTGAGAAAGACTGAATGGCACATGGCCGATAACCCAAAAGGGTAAATGATGTAAAGTTTGTGACCCTGTACTGGTAGAAGCAAAAATGAGGTGGGCTGCCTGAAGCTGGTAATCCATAAAATGTGAACAAGTAGGGGCAATGTTACAGCTTTGTAAGGGACAATAAATAATACAAGGGACGTTTTGGGTTTCCCTTTTCTCAACTACAAACAATCAAACGATGAACAAGAATGATACGAAAGGACACAATGAAGGGCACATCCGTCACAAGAGGGATATGGACTACAAACACATCTTTACAACTTTATTACCATATGTAACTAGTGTACATTGCAAAAAGAAATGTCTACAGCCAGTTATCCGGTATGCCTACTTAACCGACAATACTTGTGAACAAAATAAAATACTACATAAAAACATATGTCTATCCGACACATTCGCGCTACGACTCTGACAGTGTATTTGGGGAACAGATGAATGTTTCATCATGATATTGTTGTCCATTTATCCGACACACCAATCTCATTTCAAACATGACGAGATGGCTATGTTGACACTACAAATATATTGTAAATCATTTAAACAACGAAGATTGTAATTTAAGCTACACTGGGCTCATTATGTTTCATGGATTAATCTTGTTTCTAAAAATAAATTGCTGGACCGTTTTGTCTGTAAATCTTGAGCTTTGTATTGCAAATGCTCAAAAAGAAGTGAAAAACAGAAAGCCCTAACGAGAGAGAGATCTTTGAGACAGGAAAGCAAACCAAATAAGTACCAAGAACCAAACCCTCAGCTTTCAATTTTATTTTGAAATAAACAGATCATTCTGTATATTTAACCAAAAAAATAAAAAAATAAGAAGAAACAAAAATAAAAAGGATAGAAAAGCTATACATGAACATATATATGTAAAATTACCTTGGCTTCATTGCCAGCCGAAGCAATGTTTGGATTAAGATCAGGTGGAGATGCACCGTTTTTAGAATCCTGACTTTCAGAATCCGCCTCAACACCAGATTGCGACAGGGATATATTATCAACCTCTAAATGCTTGTGTTCATTTCCTTCAACACACTGTGTATCAGAGTCTCCACTTGAGCGCTCACTGTCTTTGGTTTTCCTCTTTTTCTTTTTGCTTTTCTTTCGCAATGAAGGATCTTGACTGAAAAACATCAAAATAGTAATTGATTAATTCTTGAATTAATTAAACAACAACTTTCAAGAGTTATGCCAGCTATTACAAAGTTTAAAAAATGTTTTGAAATACGGCAACAACACTCCTTGGATCTACTCCACAAGAACCCCTTTAGTGGCAAAACTAAAATTCTATATAAAAAGTTACCACGTAGAACCCATCAGAGAGAATGCAGTATAGGGATAAGGGGGAGCATGTAGGATGAATGAATCGTTTGATTGAAATTAGTTGTAGTTACAAATTTTTCAAAAAGCGTCACTTAGACCCAAAACCAATCATGTCATATTTGAGCTAACTAGTGAATACAGTCTACCTGCTTTCATTTATTTATTTTTTATTGGTCCTGTTTAATATGATGTTTACCGTGGAACACCTGCTTCAGTTGATGCTAAATTCAACACACACCAATGCCCTTTGGAAAAACTAAGACACCACAGTCTTCCAGAAGTCTGAGAAGTGTGTGTACACTCTAAATGGTGCATAACAATATTTTGTGTGGATTAAATCTTATAATCTGATGTCTCTATACTATCGTAACCATAATAACATAGTCACCAATGTATTCCAGTAAGTTTTGATGATATAAATATTTGAAATTGGGTATGACATTCATAATCACCATGTATTTTCCAGACAATGTATGCAGTGTAAGTAGTACTCGTGCTAGCAAGTTATGTGTCAAGCATACACACCCTTTGGTTTTTATTACATTATCATATTTTTTCAGCATTCACAGCAAACTGGAACCAATGTTTACAAGTCTATAACTTTGTCACTATGTAGATTAACCTCTTTGTTAAAGAATTCAACCAACTTTTAAATGACACTAATTTCATTTATATAACCCCCCCCCCCTCCCCCCCCTATCAATTCACTCGATCTGTCAAATCCCTGATATGGTGTCATTTTGGATTTGCCGTGAGGCCATCACCAATCAAAATCACACAGACTCCAAACTGCTTCAGCCATTGGCTCAGTTTTGTGACGGGTTCACAAAGCTAATTTACATACTCGGCTTGTTTCGGTTCCAAAAATGGATGCACTGTCAATGCTAATTTACTGTCAAATTAAATTGTTAATAACTTCGCTTCTAATTGGAGTAGAAATAAAATTAAAAGTTTCTTCTTGGTTTGACTAGCTCTATTCATCTAGATGGTGTGGCCCATTCTTCTATGCCACATTTTAATATTTTTGAATTTTCTCATCCTGTGTCCCTACTTGAAATCGATTTCAATTATATAGCCCAATCACACTCAATCTGTCATGAGTGAAATTGATTTTCCATTTTTTAAATTGACCTTGCAGGAAATAAACAAAAAATATAACAGTAACCGTAAAATTCAGCGCAAGTGGCGCAAGCCCAAGCAGCAGAGAGATGGACGGCTGAGAATCGAAAAGATAAATGATAAATCAAGTTCAAGTAAAGGAAAATAGCTATCTAGCAGAAGTATGATCTTTCAGTGCTAAGCCAGAAATACTATCTTAACTTTAACAAATCTTTAGCATGGGCTCATCACATTCAGTCAGGTGTCTCCTTGTCCTTACTCGTCTGAACTGGTACGAAATCTACACTCCCTACCCCCATCATCATGCCCATGCCCATGGCCATCATATTCATATAATCACATCAATCATCATCCTACGATACTCATACACACTGCCATTTATTTTTCTGGATTGAGTCAGTTGAGTCGTCAGGCAGTGAATGAACTTTTTACTACTGCCAACTGGCACTGGATCAGCTACTCTGGTAAGTCGACACTCTTCCTTCGTCTTCTTCAACACCAAACTCTTCTCCTCGTCTTCTGACTTCTAATCTGAACTCAAACCAAACTGAACACTTTCACCAGTCCTCTAACTTATTATATTATTATAACAATAACCTTTAGTTTTAGAAAAAATTAGTGGATAGTGGATACCCTTGCCCCTGCCTTTGCCTTCTTATTCTTAGTTTTAGAAGTAGTAAAGAGTAGAAGTAGAAGTAGAAATAGAAAGAAGTGAGTGAAGACTGAAGAGACAAGATCAAGAAGTAGAAGACCAAGAGAAGAGAAACATGTCTTCTACTTCTTGCAGTTGCAGTGTATAAAACGATCAATATTTCTTTAGATTAAAGAAACCATCTTCTCGTGTTGTGAAAAAATCAAGTTTAATACATTACCTCTCTTTGTTTATCTCTTCATCCTCCGCATCGGCCTCAATAGCACTGGGGTCGGCATCAACATCAGAACTCATGTCGTGAAGAGAGTCGGCATCCGCCATATTTGTTAAGATGACAGTGCGTTCCTACTTCCTCCTATCCAGATTCATATAATATATAATTTAATGTCCATTTTGTCAACCAATTACTTTTTTGTGAATAAAAAAAATGATAGTCTTTTTGTAACTGTTTACATTTGATTATGAAATACTTTTTATTTTATACCATGGTGTTTACTACATATAACGCAGCAAAAGATCATGCGCACTTATCATAGCAACTAAAGCTTCAAAATGGCAACCAGACCAACTCGTGAGCAATTAATAACGCTCTTTTTGAAAGCCACGAAACGTAAGTCTGTAAAATTATTATTTGAAAGACAGATATGTAGCTGTTAGATATCTATGCAGTCCACATTTCAGTGGAGCGCGTTTAATCATCCTCAACAAATAAATGCCTCTCACTTTTGAATATGAGTACAGGCACAAAGTGTACTTTTACTTTTAAACTTTTTAAGTCTACAGTTATATACAACACAGACACAACAAGGACTATCTAGCTATTACTATTACTATTATTATATATAAATATGCTATTACTCGTATAGTCTATCTGTACTATATCAGTGTTGACAACAAAGATGAAAGTGTTCCATGATCTATCCATTACATCAATGTTGCAGTGAACAGTTCATGGGATGTTTTTCTTTATAAAACCACAGAAAAAAAAAATCATATTCGGAACATGAACCATTTGTGGGAAATCCTCCAAATATATAATAAAGTGACAAAATATTCCTGCTGATGCATACTACTACAGCATTCAGCACCATACTTGCAGAGGAAAGTCTCTTTGACGGCTGTGCTTATTCCCAACCGGTGTTGGGAATAGTACAAATTGCTTATTCCCAACCGGTGTAGACCTCCTTTGGTGGGTCGGTCCGCTGTTCTGGAGCGATTTCAGGGGAGTCGTTTACTTTTCAACGTGCATGTCTATATAATACAACATTAGGGCTGAATTATCAGTAC
>JARFNW010136315.1:0-10844 GCA_031763155.1 Dirona albolineata | reverse complement strand
CGCCCGCCCCCCCCCCCCCTCTCTCTCTCTCTCTCTCTCTCTCTCTCTCTCTCTCTCTCTCTCGCTCTCTCTCTCCCCCCCCCCCCCATGTCCCTCACACACACACACGGGTAAAACATTTCGTTGGTAGGGTCTCCCATCTCGTTTGTCAACTGCCCTGGTCATATTTTTAATTCCCTACACCGCTATTGATGGTGTAAATCATTTATGGCTGTCTAAACTAGGGTTATGTTGCACAAAATGTGACTTTTATCAAGCCCAGCGACTAATAAAACAAAGACAATGATTGGGAACATTTTTTTTATCAATCTGAATGCCCTTAATTCTATTTTAGAATTGTCTCACATTGTAAAGCGCCACTAAGCACTCCAGGGTGAAAGTTAAGCGCTATACTATATAATTATACTTTTTTTTTTTTAATGTGACATGAGAGGGAAGGGAAGGACATAATATTTGACCATTGGTGATTTTGTAAAAAAAATCAAAATCTATTCATTTAACTGCTCATTATTTTTTTACTTGCTTTTTCCCAGTTATTACTATTACTAGTAGCCACATCATACATTACACACTCTCACGCACACACACACACCACATAGACGCTCTCTCTTTCTCCACATCTTCTTACAAGTACCAGGTACCTTCTTAGCCTTATAAAGTAAGTGTTTTTGCCACAGGCATCGATCAGGATCAGCATAATTGTCATTTGAAGAAGTTCTGTTCACATCCTTGCGAGAGAGGATTTGTCCTTGCGACCTTTCAGAGTTGACAAGGTGCTGCCTTACAACCACCCAGTGACGTTTGAAGATGTATCCATATATAGCCAAAATCATTTCCATATTATTGTAAAAAGGATTTTGATTTCTTGTGACACGAAAAAAAAGATATATATATATATATATATATATATGCTGCTTCAAAAGATAACTGTTCATGTCAAGAAAGTTGGGAATGAAAATGATTTATGTCTTAAAGGATGCAGAAGTAAGGAAGAATTGATGAACTTAGATTTACGAATATAGCCTATAGGGTCTTCAGTAATGTTTTGGTTTTTTTTTGTCGATACCCAGTATGTGGGATATGTACACGAGTTAGTATTATAACTGATACTACAGAGAAACGAAGAAATATAACTTGTTGTTAAGATAGTTGATCCATTTGTATATTGGTCATGTTGTTATATATTATGATATATTTTTGTTGTTCCCCATTGTCATGTATTGGTTGTGTATCTTTATCTTGTGCCAATTTTACCATTCATGTGACAGCTTAATGTAATCCTTGGACCAGTGCTGCAGAATAATGAACTCATGAAATTATTGTGTGGGAAAAAGAATTAGCCAAACATTTTTGGCTGAGGGAGTGAGGAGGGGGGAATTCTTTTCATTCTACCATTCATTTGACTTGATGAAGCATTTTCCCCATTGCCATATTCTTTCCCACCATTACAGCACATTTCATTTCTATTCATTCCTTACATTAGTATTGTGATGTACAATGTCTCATTTCTACTTTCACTTTTCTCACCCAGGACAGTGGCTGTGATGTGGATGAGGAGATTACCCCCAAAGATGTCATTGTTGAAAATGACAGATGTAATGGTGATTGTGGGGACCAAGCTGATTCAGACCCCACTGTGTTGTCGTCCGCTGAGAGTTATGTTGCCCTCGACAAACAATCTGAATGCTCCTCACCTAAATGGGAAAGTCCAACTGTCGATGCCATGCCCAAACCTCCTTGGAGTGATGGAAACGATGTTCAGTACAATTCAGACGTACGCACTTCACAGAATGCAGCTTTAGAGTCAAAGGAAGAGTTGTCTATTGAAGGCAATAGTACTGCGGATCAGGAGGTGATTCAAGAAGATATGGATGTTTCTTCAGTAGCCCCGGAAAGTAATGGTGTTGATGATGATCACGATACAAGTAATAATGTTGAAATGGGGTGTGGTTGTGATGAAAATAAGTCTTTAAGTTCTGATTGTCATGAATGTGATGTGTCGAATGATGAAGAAGGGAGTTATAAAGTTTTATATCCATCTTCTTTTTATGAAGCGAAATATGAAAACCGTGAGGAATATGATTCTCAAAAGGATAGTTTGGGAGGGAGTGTTTGTGCATCTTATGCAAGTGATGAGGCGAGTTCCCAAAGAACGTTATGTAAAGTAGTTGATGCTCAGGATGAAAATAATTTGTCTGACAAACCATGTCTTTCTCTCAAAATTGTTAATAGTATTGTATCTGAAGATGACACAACAAAAAGGGAAGACAGTGTTGTTACTAGTCATTCTCTCAACTCTTCTTCGTTAAGCTCAAATCCTACCCATACTCATCAGTCATGTAGCACTTCTTTTACGGTGACAACCACCACCTCAAACTGTGCAAGTGTTACAAACTATCAAACTTCTTCTTCTGGAGAAAATACGTGGATTTCTTCTGATACAAACAAGTGTGATACACTAAACTCAACATCAACATCAAACATTGATAAATCAAACGACTGTGGTGAGGACCAAACCCTTTCATACCAAACCATGCCTTGTTCTTCAAAAGATGATGAAGATAGAGTCAACAGTGAAAGTGATGTTTACAACCAGTCATTGGAACACGGGTTAAGTGGAGAGAATGACTCTTCACAAATTCAAAGCGGTGTATCATCTGAAGACGATCATTATTTCAGCTCTAATTACGTCTCCTCTTACAGGCAGAACTTGTCTGGTCAGTCTGAAGAGATGGATGCCGAAGGGATAGAGGAGTGTGATTCCAACATGAGAACCACAGATCCAAACATATATCAGAGCTACGAGACAGGTTCAGCCAGTCAATACATTCCAATGGCTGGTGTCGAGGAGAGCGGTCAGTGGCAGGATGCAACAACTAGTGAGCAAACTTCGTCGGAAGACTTATCCGACCCCATTGTTATCTGCCCTGAAACATCGACTGCTTTCTCCAACAGCCAAGACTCTGCTGCCTCTTCCCATGTTGTTCCTGTTAGTGAGGTGCAGACGTCATCATCTTCTGATACTCCTGTGGAGAAGAGCAGCAACGATGAGGCATTTCGCACAGGGGATCAGACATTTAAAACTGCAGCATCAAGGGAGGCTGCTCTGGCTTCCATTACAAAGTCATCTGGGTCAACCTCCTTACCATCTGGAAGACACGCCATTTCAGCTGCAGGTAATTAATTTTTGTTTGTTTGGTATAAACATGAACAATTAAATCCAAGAAGGAATCTTTTTAGGCATTCTTAGAAAAGTTTGTGCAGGTCTAGGTTTGCATTATTGATCAGTAGTGATAACTTTGCTTGAATTTTGAACATGATGGAAATGTCTATAGGTTCCAAGTGGCCTCTCATATCTCTATTAAATGCGTAGAAATCGTAGAAATAATAATGTTATTGAAAGTGTAAAAAAAAAAAAAAAGGAAAAAGACAAATGATTTTAACGTTACCTGCTTATGGTCATTTCAATTTCAGTATATTTAGTGCACTGAAAATGGGATACATTTTTTGTTTGGGTCAAATTAGTGTAAATCTTTAATCATTTTGGGTGTTTCACACTTATTTTTGTTACATTTGAATAATCCATTCCGAAAGAGGTTTTGCTTGCCGCATTGATTTAGTTTAATTTTATTTTTACGACAACCCTGAACCATACTCACCAGCATTGAAAAATAAGTAAATAAGATTTCTATAGAAAATGCATTTAATGGGTTTAGGGATTCACAATGGGAACCTGATCGTATGAAACAGGTATGTTTTGTTATTCCTGATTCCTATTTGCCACAACAAAGTGAAATATTACATTTATCATTTAAGTTGTCCCATCTTTTGTCCTTTCCCTTTGCTAACTCTGTCTTCCTTGTATTGAATGGTCTGTCTGATGCAATAAATGTAGAGCGGACATTGTGGCAAGCACTTTGTGGTCAGGTGGTCTAATCTACTCAAAGAGATGAGATACAGATAAGGGGAGGGTGTTTTCATGTCCCTTTAAAAAATTATTTTGTAATTGAAATTGCGGGACCAAAGATAGGGATAGGAAGACTCGCTGTCATGGACGTGTTGTCGCTTTGGGTAAAATGTATTTGACAGGGAGATAGTGACATCAGACTACTATTACTACGTTGCACATACCAATGATAATATTGTTCTGTCTCTATTATACACAGGTTTGATGTCCTCATCTACCATGCACATCGCTCAGCACCAGGGGGGTGCCACCATCATGCAGCATCAGACGTTGCGAGCAGGCCCAAGCGGAGGCATGGCTCAAGCCACCGTTCTACAAAAACAGGCCCTGCCTAATGGTGCCCAGGCCATGGTCCAGCAGAGGACAATAACCAACGGAGGTCAGACCATGGTGGTCCAACAACACACCATGACCAACGGGCTCGGTGCCATCACCCAGCAGACAGTTGTCCAGCAAAGGATGATACCCAATATGGCCCAGGCTCAAGCAGCGGCCCTTCACGCTACAGCTATGAGGCGACACGCTATGGCCACACAACAGGCACAACAGGCAGCTCAAGCACAACAGGCAGCACAGCAGGCAGTACAGCAGGCAGCACAGCAGGCAGTACAACAGGCAGCACAGCAGGCAGTACAGGCATCTGTCTTGCGGCAACAAGGCATAAGGTAGTTACATTTTTTTAATGAATCACTAGTACTAGTAGAGGATGGGTTGAGTATTGAGTTACAGTTAATGTGGAAGGCATGTAAAAAATTTAAGAGGTGATACATTTTATTGTAGTCCATTATAAAAGCATGGGTTAGGAGTGGTTTTACTTCTTTTTTTATATCTCTGCTTTGCCTAATCAGTGACAGTCAAGGGATGTGTTACCACTGTTTTTAATAACAATTTTTTCCTTAAATGTAATCTGGATTATTTGATGAAGGTGAAGAGGTATTTTTTTTTAAAAGTTATCGAAGTCAGTTTTTTGTGTGTTTTTGTTGTTATTATTGTTGTCATCATTATTATTATTATTATTATTATTATTGTTATTGTTATTATTATTGTTATTGTTGTTGTTATTGTATTATATAATATGATAAGATATAATTCTTTATTATGTTTCTTTATTTTTTAGGTACCTTATCAGTAGGAATGATTGACTTAAGATTGGTGCTATTATTTCAAATCTTTGTGATTATGAATAAAATTAAAACACTTAAGAATAATAATTGTAAAATTCTATTCACACAGACTTGCCCAAGGAGTTGTTGGCAACTCGATTTATCAAGCTCCATCCTTAGCAAGAAGAACAGTGTTACATAGAGCTGGTGGTTCGGGTCTTTTGGGGCCCAGACTGGTTCAGGCACCAACTGCCCAGGGTTCCATGATGCAACGACTGGTGAGACAGAGATACTTGGGGGGTCCAGTTCTTCATCCTGTCAGAGGGGTTCACATGTTAGCAGGACGGCCAATAAGGTGACTGGTTTGTTTTTCTCTTTGAAGGGTGTTAAAAGTGTGAGTTCTAGGGTTTTGAAATCCAGATGAATCATAGTATAGAGAACAATGTGGTCATGCCAAGGAGCTGAAAAAGGAATGATAGTTGTGCCCTTCTTTACCTAAAACTAAAAGTCATGACATCATATTTGGTTTGAAATATGTGGGATTGTACAGAAAAGTATCAAGATTTTATCATTTACAATTTTTACTTATTTCATGACCTGATGCCATGTGATATTTTGGTTAAGTCTATGATGTCTTTCTATGTCCGCAAGCTAGAAATGTAACTCACCGTGTATTCACTGTATCATGTCGAATTGTAGGACTTCACTACTTTATACAAAAATTGTAAATGATATATAAAATAAAAATTGGAAGCTTTTTTGAAAATTTGAAGTTGATACAAAGAATTCAAAACATTTGACTAATTTTTAACAATTTTCCTATCCTTCCCCCCCTCACACAGACTGAAGATGGCGTATGGAAGTGAACAAGCACCAGCAAGATGAAAAGACAGTATATAAGATTACCCCACTACCTTTCATTTTATTCTACCTTGAGGTGTCATCATGTGTCCTTCCTGCTAGAAGAAGGAAAAGAAGTCTGTGCTTCTGGTGATGAATTGCTTTACAAGATTTCTTACTTTTATTTTGTGTTCCGTGGATTTATCTCTACGAAAATAGTATTGAAATCAAAATATCACACTGTGGCTTTGGATGTGGTGTACAAGTAACAGACAAATTCATTGTCCCAGTTTTCAAGTGTCCTATGTCCACTCTTGAGGCCGTTTAGAGATAATGGCTTTCAAAGTTTTAAGCTTGCATAAACGAGTGCAAATGAGCACATAATAAATTCTTTTTTACTAGTCTGTATACTCACCTATTTTGTAATGTCACAAAATGAAGCTATCTTGGCATTGTACTTTAAAAGAATGCTTGCTTCATTGAAGCCATGTTCTCAGGATGGACATCTTTTTCAGACATTTCTTACTTTTATTTTGAGTTCCGTGGGTCTGTCTATCTCTACAAAAATGAGGCTTGAAATCAAAATATCACTCTGTGGCTTTGGATGTCGTGAAGGATTAACAGACAATAAATGTTTCTCTTCAGGATGTCACTGTATTTACAGTATTAGTATTACATTTTTTTACTTGTTACTGTTATCTGTCGAGCAATGTCGTTTGTACTTAATATTATTGCTTTCAAGAGAATGGTAACTTTCCATAGAATCCTGATTTTTGCTCATGGGTCAAATGTGAAATAGGCCACGGTTACTCTCTTTGGTAGTAGATTTGAAAGTGGGGGAAAAGATTTTATGGGTATTATATACTCCCATGAGTTTTTTCTCTGTAACACTTAACACGTCATGTGGATTGTACTTGTCAGTGGGCAGAGCTCAATATGAAAATACTGTATGATAAACAATCACTCCGTTTTTCATAGGTAAAAACTGCATACACACACTCACACTAGCACACATGCCATCTCTGTCATAAATCAGATGACACAAAAGGGAGGATTGACGTGAATATATATATAGTTAATATAGACTGTTTAACAGGTTTATGCAGACCTGCCATTTACACAGATTTAATTTGTATCATTCAGATTTGTTACCAGTTTTAGACCATTTTCAGTATAATACAGATTTTTCTTTTCAAGTGTGTGACAGGTCTGCTTATGTGGTTATTATCAGAATCTAAATATTTTGATAACCTGGCTAGTAACCAGTGCACTTTGAGTATTATGTTGATAAATATCCACTTACATATCTGAAGACCTAATAATGAAGTTACTTCTTAAAATGTAGCGCATTGATATCCAATGTAAAACTACACAGGATTGTCTACTATCATGTTCATAAAGATAAATTCAAGATGTGGATAATATTTAAGTAAGACTTTGTTTTAGACTTGATAATCTATATTGATTACATTGGTGCTAATGATTTTGTGTTGTCATTCCATTCATTCTAACCGTTTTGTGAATGTTTTATAAAAGAAGCATGATAATTTAACATTTCATACTGTGACTTTTTGTGTGGTGTAAAATTATTTTCATCTTGTGTGATATTTTAAGATAAAAAAACACTTGTATATTTTTATAGTCATTCCATCCTTATCATGAGACGTGATTCAATAAATTCCATGGGTGTGACTGCGGGTAAAGGTCTTTTACAGTAACATCTTCAACCCTTTTAATTATCTCTTGCCATGAATACAAGAAATTTGGGGTTTTTTTCAAGATTATTGGAAATATATCACATACATACTGAATTCATTGAAAAGTTTATCAAAGCTTTTTTTATACGCAAAACAAGTTGTTCAGCAAATGTTTACTTTGATTTTTCAGAGGTTTTTTTTTAAACATGCCTGGGGCACTTTATAAGATAAACAATCAACTATCTAGTCATTGCAGTAATGTAATGTAACTTCATATAAATATTTTTATGTCTGTGATAATTTGAATTTTTAAGGTTTATTTATAAAAACAAAACATTAATAATGTAGGTAAAACTGCAACTGCAATTATTTTTTTTGTCCACAAGTCAAAGTGATCACGAATTGTCAATTTGTTTTAACTTGTGCACTCAGGTGATCAAAAAATTGACAGAACAAAAGAAATATGAAGGACTGGATCTGATCTGATGATTTTAGCTTTATTATACATTTTTTGTTGGCTTAGATAGTTAAAGAATTCATACTTTGACTCTTATTTAGAAATTCCATGAATTTATAGATGGATGAATATTCCTAAGAGTGTTATGTTCCTTTTATGGATATCATCACAGTAGTACAGTTATGCATCAATGACATATTGATCACACAAGCTCTTCAGGGAATATATGGGCTGTTCTTGCCTATTTTGTTACTGGACACACGCATGATCCATGCTGTGTCCTTGCCATATGTTGTCAGACAATCCATATTTTTCTTTATTTTTTGTTGTTGCATTGGCATAAAGTTAATACTTTGGATGATTTTAATAAAAGCTGCACGGTTCATGTCCGCAGATTGTGTTATAATCGCTGCACGATATAACGGCATATTTACACACACAAAAGCTCAGTGGTCAAAAGCTGTGCTCCGAAAAAAGCCTGAGTTTTGAATAAGTTGCAGCTTTTGGTAGCCGGAAAAGAATAATTGCCACATTATTTATTGTTTTTCATATTTATTTCATCATGTAAAATACCATTAGCAAAGCAATGACAGTGGACAGCCAGTGTAGGCTCTTATTACTTTGCTAATGGCTATGTCACATTCCTCAGTTCACATTAATTCTTCAGCAGGTCATATTGTCATTGTTATCCACATTCCCCAGAGTATTCCTCATACCATCTACAGTCATTTTTTATGTTGAAATATATTTTTGCTCATGAATGTTGATATTATTTATTAACTCAATTAAATCCAATGAATATTGAATTTTTATTATTTGAATTACAATTATTTATATAAATGTAATTGAAAATAAATACCGGAAATCATGTTTTGTTACAATCAAGCTAAATTATTGTTTTGTTTTATTTCCTGCTGTCAAAATGCTTAACCACGATTGTTTGTGGCAGTCTTGGTTTGATATTTGCACAATTTGGAAAAATGAATGTAGAGCATGGATCATGAAGCTCCCCAATGGAGTGACGATAAATGGTTGAAATTTATTGGAAGGTAGTAAACCGTAGTACAATACCAATAGCAAAAAGATGAGACAATCGGCAAAAACTGAAAAGTATGTTGCTCATGATCAAGACAGGTATTTGGACAGATTGGTCTTATTTTCCTGGTCCATAGACCTGCCAACTTGGGTGTGTGATAGATGGGGTACCCATGCATTTTCTTTGTGCTTGATGTCTGTCCGAGACTGGCCATGAATTTAGCCTCTACAGACAGCCTACAATGCTTTGTGGTCAAAGGGGTTTGCTTGTTGATGTTGACAGTAGCAGGAATAGGATTAGTTATTTAGATTTAATTTTTTTTCACTCAAATCAATCCCAGGTGATTTTCTGCTTTTGAGAATGTGCGTGTAAGTGCAAGAGCATTATTATAATTATTACTTCATCAGCCATAGGAAACATCTGCTTAACCATAAGTAGACAGAATGATAGTGGGATAATGTGCCAGTGAGAGAGAAGAACAGAAAATAGAAAAAAGATTTTCGTCAAGCAGGGGAATCGAACCCACGCCTGCCACGGCAACTCCGCCTGGCTGTCTGTAAATTGTAAACAGAACAGCCCACTACCTCTGGAGTAATCCGCCACCCGCTTGATTATTAACCATAGTAAAAGGGGATGGGCGATAAATTATGTTAACATTTGTACTAAGTAATTAGTTTTAGAACATGTTGGTTGATCAGTTGCTTGTCTTGGATTCTTTATCCAGTAACCATCTCTTTGTTTCGATTTAAAGGTAGAAGAGAGCTCCAAAGTTAGACTGCAATGTTCTTGAACAAAAGGTTTCTTAATTGATTTGATTATGTTATGCAATGATGCAAATGGGACATATGCTCAAAGGTAGTGTTAGTTATGCCAGCTATGTGTCCAGCCTGGGATGACAAGGCCATGATTAAAGATCAAATCTTCATTCAGAAAGCCTGACCACTGTGCATTGCTCAAAAACAACTAGGGATTCTTATTGGTCGATAATTTAGGACAATCAGATGCCCAGATGATCAACCCTGTATTATTAGTGTGAGATGAGCACTGATAATAAACGACAAATAGAGGGAAGAATACAGTGCCCCCCCCCCTTTTTTCCAACCCAAAGCAAAAAATAAATAAAATAAAACAACAAAAATGCCCCTAAAACAAACCCAAAAAACAACCCAACCTCAATAAAAAGAATATTAAATTAAATGTGAATGGTCAAAGTGGGAATTGAACCTGTGCCAAAGCACCATCACCTCACTGGCCAGAGACCATAGGAGAAGTTGAGTCACTTAAAAGATTGAGCGGATAGATGACTTATGGTGATTTTTTTTCTTCCCATTTTGCTTAGCTATTTTTCTGGCAATGCTGTTTCTACTAAGTTCAACATTTTCACCTGTTTAATCACCAACGCCCGCCATTCATTCGTTTTAGTTTTAACATACAAGTCTGTAGTGGCGACGGTAGGTGACTACCAATTTTAACATTTATAGATCATCGGTTTGAATGCAGACGGCAATGCTTGTCTAAAGGGGCCCACACACGATCAAACTTGCTTGACACACATGCTTGACTCAAGCATATTTGATAAACATTTGATCGTGTATGGGTAAGTTTGATGGCCAAAAATGCTTGATGTCAAATGCTTGATGGATCTGATTTTTGTTGATATTTTTCGTCAAGCCGTCACACAAGTTGGATCGTGAGTGGGGTTCATCAAATTTGTTTGTCAAGCATTATTTTTTCACAAGCTGCC
>JARFNW010136314.1:0-20320 GCA_031763155.1 Dirona albolineata | reverse complement strand
AATGTCCGATCAATACAATTTATTGTCAAACGAAATTGTTAATAACTTCACTTTTAATTGGAGTAGAAATAAAATTAAAACAGTTTTCTTCAAGGTTTGACTAGCTCTATTCATCTAGATAGGTGTGGCCCATATTTATGCCATATTTCAAGATTTGATTTTTTTCTCCGGGGTGTCTATTAGAAGCGAAGTTATTATTAACAATTTTATTTGACAATAAATTTAGCATTGACGGACCCGGACGACAGTGCATCCATTTTGGAACCGAAACAATTGAGTATGTCAATATATGTCAATCAGCTTTGTGTACATGTTCAGGATCAGCGCGGTTTTGATTGATGGCGATTGACACAAATCAAAATTGGCGGCATATCAGGGCTTTGACCGATCGAGCAAGGTTTCTGAGACGTCTGAACTTTTCACAGGCAGTATTAAAAGACTTAACATTTGCTTTAAATCGTTAAAAAAAGGTTGATCTACTTGGCCGCGAAGTTACAGAGTTGGCGATGCTCAGAATTTTCTGCACGACGTTTTGCAGTTCCACAGTAGAATTACGATGTTCACATAAGCAGATCTCGCGAACGAGACCACATATTTTTTTGCGAATAGTATTATGGGATAGCTCAGTTTAAATCCTTTCATTTGATTGGTTGTTGGCCAAAATACGTTTACAAACACTAGCAATCTAAAAATAGCTAACATGAGTTAGACAAAGGAATGCATTGTTCGATCCCGTCTGTTAGGTTAATGGGTAATTACGGACTGCGCAGAGCATGTGCGCCATGACTCACCGTGGTCTCTAATATAATAAGTATAGTAATAATAGTAGCATAAAACTGGAGACTAATGATGTCAATGATCAGAATTAACTCTGGCTCTGGTCCTATGTTGCCGCCACTGCTATTCCGTAACCAGTGATGACATCACACACGTTACCTGCGTTGTTGATGGCAATGACACTGTCAATGTAACATTGTGTTAGAGACTTTGTTACGTCATCGCGCACCAGAGTTGCCTACACACCTCACCTGCATGCAAAACACCGAATGGGAACGTAACACGAGTGGGGTGTAATTATTCGGGACCCGCTGGCAACGATTGGCCTTGGCGCGAAGTAGGGCAATTGGGGATCATATATTCGGGACCCGCAGGACTAGAGATAAGGCTACAGCGTTTACGGTCACCATTCAATGAATTACCATTGAAATTTAAGAAAATTTGGATCTAAAAAGTTTAGTCTTTGTGTATTGCACATGAGGCGGTTCTTGCCTTCTTGGTCCACTACCCCAGACTACTGACTGTGGATGGTATGCAGTATGGCGTCTGTAGTTGCATGTCACAGCCACGTCTTTATTATCTATAGTAAAAATAATGTAGAGAAGCTTTTCGATATTTTTATATAAATTATGATATAAGTATTATAATATATATTTATATTGGGGGCGTCAGTGGCTGAGCACGACTTGACTGTTATGTTGACCAGCCATAGAATAGACGGGTGACCGCCGTCAGCGACACAAAAATATAATGAAATGTATTGGCTCACCGGCGCTTGTGTCCTTAGGTAAGACACTTTGCCCTGCTTACCTCATCCTATCGGAGACAGGCGTTAAATTCGGAGGTTCCCTTGGTTGTAGCAGTGTTTGTCCTTGTCCAAAATTGTATTTGCGCCTAACAGGCAGCGTGTGGCGTATTATGTGTTGTGTTCCGTTGCTTACCCTGGGTAAATGTGCTACTGTAAAGAGTATGGTGACGATCGTGAATAAGCACTATATGTATGCCATTTATTATTATTATTATTATCCTTGTAAAATTGTTATAGTAATATAATATTGGATGATTGGTAAATGTCTAGTTTCCATGTCCATATTATAATATGCCATGTCTACTTTGGACTAAGATGACCATATTTGTGGGCAATATAGAAGAATCACGCTAATCCATTTATGGTGTGGTAACAGTAACAGGTAAACAAAATAACTATTACTTGAATGTAAAAAAATAGATGAACTATTACGATACTGCCATAGGTCAGATAAAAAGTGATAAATACACAGAAACTAACATTGCTCGTACATAACCCATATCATGTTTTTAGAGCTATGATTTTTTTATTTATTAAATTAGAGAATAAACGTAAAGGAGAAGATGGATTTGACAACCCAGCTGCAAAGACCAAGCGTCTGGAGAATCAGAAATGTTCAGACTTGATTGTGTTGGGTTTGCCATGGAAGAGTACAGAAGATGATCTCAAAAAGCATTTCTCCCAATTCGGGGACCTTGTCCTCGTTCAGGTAAATTATTATGTAGCTACTAATACATATTTTCCTTTTTTTATACATCCGTCTCAGAAATGAGATTCCTTATATCACTTCCATCTGAAAGGGTTTTAATAAGGCACTGGAAATCAGTGCTTGAACGCTGCTTATTTAAATCATTGAAAAAAAAATTGACTTTAAAGAAAATAAATGTACTGATTAAGAGGGCATATCTGGCACCATATTTTGAACTAACTCAGCAAGTCCCCCTAAGTTTTTATATAGTCTTTTGATAAATTAAATAAACCAAACTGACATTTAGAGAAAACAATGCCGGAGAACCATAGTTATTTTGATAAACTTGAGTATGCTAGAGGTGAATATTATATGAAAAATATGCACTATTGACTGTTGCCATTACAACATCTGACTGATTATGATTCAAGTGGAAAACAACTAATAATGACAATAACGTTTCCCTTTCTTCAGCTAACAGAGAAGCCATTCAGAACTTAAAATAGACCTCATGCAGTTTTCAGAAATTTTTTTTAGGTTGGCATTTAGGCTTTACCCCTGAGTCCATCAAACGTATTCAAACCTCTTTCTAATTTAAAGTAGGAGATATTTGAGACTGCCTTGTTCCTTATGGACTGGAATCTTGAAAAGTGGGTTTTTATTTACATCAGTCATTGTTTGTTATATCTTTGGGATGTGTGTATTGTTGTGCTTATTTATCAGCTTCACGATTGTCAATCGACTTGAATTTAGCTCTTCACAAATTCGTTCCATTCTATTGAGATTGCACTGAAATAGATGCTCATGTTGACTGTTGTGAGTTAATCATCCGTATATTTTTATATCTTCAGGTGAAGAGAGACGTAAAGACTGGTCAGTCCAAGGGATTTGGATTTATTCGCTTTAACAGCTATGATGCCCAGACCAAATGTTGCGCCCAGAGGCACAATATTGATGGAAGATGGTGTGATGTCACTATTCCCAACTCGAAGGTATGGATAAACTTTTCTAATTATCTAATTTTTGTAAAGTAATGTATATTTGTCTTCTATTGGATTCCATTGGTTAGTGGGTTCATCTTGAGATACAGCAGAGATCAGGGTTGAAATTATATCATGTTAGTTTTGGGTCTGTCAGTTTGACTTAGTCAAGTTTTGTCTCCATTTTGTGTGTGTGAATGGGCCTGTGGATTTTTTGTTGGGTGTTTTTGTATTGTTTTTCATGAGTGCTACATTATACAGTCATTAGTTTTTCGTGCAGTTTTGTTTTGGTTTTTGCATTGGAATTTCCAGAAGTGTGAAAGAAAGGTTGTAAATGATGAATGTTTGCTGACTGGCTGAAATTTGTCTTCTATGTTATAAATGAATGGGGTATAATTTAGAAAAGTGGACCTAGTTACAATACAGGGAAAGTGTCATAATTTGTAAGTTGTCTTTTTGCATATATTTTGTCCTATTTGTTAAGGTGAAATTTAGTGTTTATTTTATTTTATAGATTTTTGAATCAAATTTTGACACTGTATGCTTGTACAAAGATGAGTAAGCATGATGTGTTGAATCAAGAAATGATCAGATGGTGTGAATGTTTTGGGTTGAAAAGCCTGTTTATTGAGTAGTCGTTATTAGTAGATGTGAGACATCCTTTGAAAGGTAGGTTATGGGGGGTCTCCTTTTAGTTTTGTGCTCTTAAAACTTAGTTTAATATTTGAATTATTGATAAGATTGTAATTTTTCTTGCTGTCAATTTGTTTTTACATGATGTTTGCTTCAAATAATACAAGAATTGTTCTCTATGAGTTGATGCATTGCTCAAAACTCCCACGTTGGAAATGGGGTTTGGAATTGTAAGGATAAAAGCAACAAATCGCCTAAATTTGGATGGAGAAAGTTCAAGCATATAATTTATATATAATAATATGAAATACTGAATCAAATCTTTTTATATTGGGAGTATGTGTCTATTTCAAGAATTACATTTTCCTAACTATTTATAAGAATATATTTTGCCGTTGCGAATTTTTATGCTCTCAAACGTCACTGATGATAAATATATTAGTGCAAAAGTTTGCAATCGAACAGCACTTCAGTTGTACAAAGGAAGATTACAATGGATGATCATTTAACACTAGATTTAATAATACATTTGTGAGGTTATAAGCTGTAGATACGATACATTACATTGTTCCCAACAGTTGCCACAGGTGAGTTCCCATCGTAGCAATCAAGGCTATGACTTCTCACAATATTCACGAGATGGTTCTGATAAAGTTTACGACCAAGAAAGTGATTGGGGATACCAGGTTGGTGTCTCCCTTTTAAAACCAATTGCCTTGTTGATTTGGGTTTTATTTTCTTTCCTGTTGTCGGTGGTCATAATCAAACATTCAATAGAAGAATACTTGCCATTTTTGTTTCATAGCCTACTCTTTAAAATCTGTTAGCTGTAGTTTGAAAATTGAGTGAATGTGTGTTTGTATGTATGCAGCATGCATGGATCTGATCATTTCTTGAATGGAGAGGAATGCATGCTTTTGTGTCTGTGCTGATTATTTATTTTTTTAAGCACAGCTTGGTTTTGAACTGGAGAGGAATGTCTGCTTTTATGACTTATGATGATTTTTTTCTTTACAAAAAGTGGAGTCCATTCTGCTTATCGCATCTGATGCCCAATCGCAACTTTTTCTGAATAACTGGATTATTCTATATTAAAGTCATTTGATGAGTGCCAATATGTAAAAAAAAAAAAAAAATAGCACCAAAATTTGAACCCAACAGCAATTTTGAAAACTGACACAAAACTACACAGCTGTAATGCCCAAGACCTCATTTTAGTGAATAGTGATACGAGGTGGCTGCAGACTAGTGTCTCTATTGACTAGAACAATCAATTTAATCAATTCTGCCTACTCACAATAATCGCAACAATTTCTCGATATTGAAAAGTTGTGTTTAAGCCAAGTGTACTATTACAAGATTGTTTTATGGCTTGAGAAGTTTTGATTTCCATTCAACATGAAGGGAATATGAGTCTCAGTGCTATTTTGTTTTACATGATGTTGGTTTACCGTTACAATCATTTAGACACATACAGGGACAAATGTACATTCAATTTTTTTCCCAATGTCTACTTAGGAGGGCAGCAATCAAATGATGAGCCGCAAAGTTTTCATTGGTCGTGTCAGTGAGGAGCTTTCCGTTGATGACTTGAGGAACTACTTTTCCAAGTATGGCGAGGTTGTTGATGTGTTCATCCCCAAGCCCCACAGAGCATTTGCCTTTGTTACTTTCTCTGATGCTGAGTGTGCACAGGATTTGTGTGGAGAAGACCACATCATCAAGGGGACCAGTGTTCATGTCAGCAATGCATCACCCAAAACGTCATACGATAGGGTAGGTTGGTAAAATTAAATTGTAGTCACTAAGAAAACCAATTGTGTTGATCAAAATGAAGGGATTGAAGTGGAGTAGTAAATTGCTTTTGCTGTTGTCTACTTTTCAAGTATACTTTGTAGAATTAATAATTTGTTTGTTCCACGAACATGACTGACTTATCTATTCATGCCTTAAAACGATTTACAAGAAAATCACCAGATTTTTCTGTGGTTGGCAGACCTGTTTGGTGGCTGATGATGAAACTTCACTAACCTTCAGAGACCTGCAGCTTATAAGCTTGTATTAAAACCTGGTATAATTTTACGGGGTATTGATTTCAATGAGGGATATTCTTAATGGTGAAACTTGGATCCCTCCATTTATCAAAATAAACTTATTTTTGGTTTCTAAAGATTGGCCTTATAGGATCATTAACTTGCTTGCTACAGATCATGCACATTCTGTGAGAGAGCTTTTTATTCCATAGTTTGGATCTCTCGCCTCCTGCTGGTGGAGGGGATGGGGGAGATTTAATTAATTGGATAGATGCCTTTCCACTGCAATGATGCAGTATGATGGTAAAAACATGTAGCTTTTGTTGGTTGCCATTGCTTTCTAAATATATTGGATAAATAAGTAGAGTCCTGCTTAATTAAGCTATAGGTGTGGTTATGAACAAAGAAGGAATGTAAGTCGATTCGAAATGACGTTTCAGCCATATGCTGGATGGAGCAAAATGGGACAGTCACATCTGAAAGATGGATGTGAGTTAGAGCATGGAAGAGCAGATACCTCTAGGATGAGGAAAAAATCAAGTAAAAATTGAATATTTTAATTTGTTCTATTTCATAATTATTTCTTTCAATTGTATATAAATGTCATAATTTATTTTCATCTTTTAGGGTACTGAACGTGGTGGTAAAGGTTTTGGGGGACACATTGGCCAAGGCGGTGGCTACATGCAACCCTTTGGAGCCCGTGGACCTGGTCCTGTCGGTGGTAAGACAAACGGTGCGGATGGAGGCATGGCTGCCAACAATATTGGTATGAATCTGATCAACTCTGCTATGCTGGCAGCGGCCCAGGCAATGTTGGCTAACCCCAACAGCTGGAGTGGTATGAACCAGGGTAGTCAGGGTGGAAGTGGTGGGAACATGGGTGGTGGTGACCACCCAACAACCATGGGCCAGGTGTCCAGCCAAGGGGGCTTTGGTAGTATGGCAGGAGCCAGCGGTGGCGGTTCAGGCAGTAACTGGTGGGGCAATGAAACAAATTCATCAACAGGAGGTCACTATGGTGGTTGGGGTGGATCACATGGAGGAAGAGGCAGTGGCGGATGGAGCTAAAAAGTCTGGATTTGGAATGGAATGGTTGGATGTGTGCAGGAAGAATGATCATGGTTTTGAAAATGCTAGATCTGGTTGAACGGTTGAGTAATATTTGAATGTGAGATAATGCATTTGCGAGGACGGTTTTATGTTTGGAGGGAACTCTCTAAATCCCTATGACGGACTAGAATGTTTATTTTATTTTTTTTGTGTGTGCGAATTTCATTGCCATGCTAATTCTCCCATCCCAAGACAATGTTCGAATTCACCTGATCGTTGTTGTAATTATGTTATTGATATGAAAAAGCTCATTCTACACTTGAATTTGTTATTTTCTACTGAGTGAAAAACAATGTATTGCTGTTCACCCGTATAAATATTTTGCAATGGTTTTTAAAGATTTTATTTTAAATTTTTTGTCTCCTTAAAGTGAGTGCATGTATTATGAATATTGGTGAGTTTGCTTGATAGAAGGCCTGGTTAGCTTGCGAGTGGAAAATTGATGATGTATGTGAAGATTACAAATATTTTGGAGTGGTGGGGATTGACAGGAAGAAAGCTGTGGTCCCGTGAAGAGAGTTTGTGTGATATTTTGAGTTTCTCCGAGTTCCAAAACCCAAAAGCAAAAGTATGTTTATGATTTGGTCTTGACTGTTTGTGCTCTTTGAAAGACTGATGGATGATTCAATAAAATAACTAGAAAATATGCTAGGTTTATACAGTTGCCTTGCACTACAAAAAAAAAAAAATTGATAGAGAAATAACTTCATCGAGCACATTGACATTATGTCAAGCTATACCGTATGGCCGATATCAAGCAAATTAATACAAAGCAAAAATTCTTTTTGTTAAATGATCAAATATTATAATTCCATTGAATCAATTCCATTTGTTCTGAACATGGAAGGCTTCAGTCATTATCTCATTGTTTTAATGGCAGGTTTTAATCTTTGAAAGTAAATATTAAACGTCTCATTTGTATGAAAAAAGTGTGTTTTGAGTGGATTATGTATAGATTGTGTATGTGTTGTGGGAGGATGACATGAAAGGATGCAGTATTATTTGGGTCATTTTACTCAGGAGGTTGATACAAAAGTGCCCAGATTTGGGTTGAGCAGTTCATCGATAGAGTGGAAGAAGTGATTCTGTACTTCAGTCAGCTCAAATTTCCATGGTCATGCATGGAGAATAGTCTAGCTTCACAGTTTGGGTTTCCATACATAAGCAAGGCAAGTGTTACTTAGTAACTGAGATTTTGTCTTGCAAAAAGTGAACATTCACTCTTGACGAGATAGGTAGGCAATGTTGACATACTGTTTGCATTCATACCATTAGAAGTATCTCAATTCATTTGTATTGGGTGACACTTTGAAGAAAATGTTATGACTACTTTCCACTTTGTAGGCTTGAGAAATAAGTATCTTTCAAATGTCATGTTTTTCTTTTGAAAAATTGGCGAGGGATTTTTACTTTGAGAACAGAACAATCAGATATTGACAACTGCTTTTATTGATTAGGACTTGCATAGCATTTGCCTTCTTCCTCTTGGGTGCATTGACTGATATAGTTCTGGTGTCTGTGTGTTGTTAGCCTTATAGATTTAGTAGCAAAAATGGCGTGCGAGTATGGTGCTTCAGCTGATTGATCGCTTGTAACTTGGAAGGATCTGAGTGAACTGGAATGGTGATGGCCTTGGAGATGTGAGATGGCGACTGAGGAAGCTGTGGCAAACCTGAGGTCTGAGTGTATTGTGGTGAAATACTGGAAGTGAGTTTTACACAAGGGTTTGAATGAGGAAGGATTAATGTTAATCTTCCAATAATGTGTGGTGAACAGTGCTGTGGGAAAGCAAGTAATCCAAGAGAGTTGTTGCGAAAACATGCTTACATGGATATGTGATTGGTGGAAGCTTGAAAAATGTCAAGAATGTAGAACCTTTGTTTGATGTGGATATCTTCAGAGAGAGTGTCAAGTATCTGGAAGTGGAAGATGTTGAGTGGGAATGGTGCTGCAATTAAGTGAAAGCTAACTGTGAGCTTGTGGTGACTGTGAGTAGAATTATCAACTTAATTGACTGTCTACTACTATGGCATTCGCGTAATGTTAACTTCCAGAGACAGTCGAAATCAAATTCCATTTGAGTTAAACCAAAAAATTATTTTTGAAATGAGGATTGCCACCCTTTTCACTTTCCTTAACTGTTTGTGCCAGGTTCCAGGAAATCACTTTTCCTCAAATATGTGGAAAGTTGTCTGGCCATTTCTTAAATGGAATTTAATTTGAAGGGAAACCATCCATTATTTCATTGATCTTATTTCAACTGATAAAGATGGAATGAATTTGGGTCATGGGTGAAGAGCACATCAAAGTGACGTCTGCCCGAATGAATGAACGGGTAGGATGTTACAAAGAAGTTTAAAATTGAGTCAAGTCAAAGAAAGATGCTGTATGCCAGGTTTGCTGTGAATGCATGACGACTGATTGCTGCCTGCTTTTGATTTGAAGAAAGAACTTGATGTCGTACAAGAAGTGGAAGGTGAAGGTTTTTGTTTTGGGGGGTTGGATGCGTTTGATTTGTTTCGACGAAAGTGAATTAGAGCCAGAGAAGAGTGCATTGAAGTGAATTTGGGTTTTGCTAGAATTTCGTTACTGTATCAATGAGGAATATCATGAGCAAAGTGGTAATGTTACACTATTACTCAAACCTTTGTAATCCTTTCAACTCCTAGTGGAGCACAGGGCTTCAAAAAATCCCTTCCAACTTCCTCAAATTCAAATGCCAGTCTCCAGGCCGTTTCTCAAGACTATCCTCGGACTCTCTCAACATTTTCCTTGGTCTACCTCTCGGCCACTATCCCTACTGGTTCTATTGTAAACTCATCCTTGTGATGGCTGTTTCCATTTGGTGCCTCCAATTTCCAGTACAATGCCACTTCCTTTTCCTCATTTGTCCACATCTGATGATGTTCTTTCCCATCGTGTTCAAGATGGTATCTATCCAGTGCAAGTACATTTTACCATTGACAATGTATCTTCAGTTAATAATACTGATTTCACATTAATGTTATATATGTACATATTTGTTTTCTCTCTTTGCTCTGTTTGACCAAATTCTCTGTAGTGATGGATGTGTGTCTGTGTTCTCTCTTTATTCTGGTCTTTATGTCTTCCTCTGTTCCCCAGATAACAGTCTACCTCTTCCAGTGCTGTATTATCAATTTTAATGGGGCCTCAGGCCTGTTTCACATCTTGCTCTTTACTTTGTGAATGTCAAGACCAAACTATTGTGACTTCCCCACACTTATGTGCTTTTTCCTACTTATGTCACAGGAAGTGAAGTGGCAGAAAGGCTAAGACTAAGCTAAGACAATGCATTTAACTTAACCACACTGATGATTGGGGTTTGAGTTTAGTCTTCAGTATTTATTCCTTCAGTAAGAAAATTAACTGGTACTCCTATTGCCTACATACACCACTGCACTGCATGCTTGGTTAGACAAATTGTCCCCGTGGTCAAAATGAAGGCAATTTAATTTTCAAATGGGTGTGCTAGTGCTGCTAGATTAGAGCTATTGATAAAATCCAATTCTTTGAGTTGTGTGTTCTCAGAATAGGGTTCTCTTCAGCTCAGTTATGGTCTTCAAAGTAATTATGGTAGATTGGTCGTTCTTCATGATACGACTATTTTAGTATGTACCATTTGTGGTAATTTGATGTTGTGGATTGATAGTGAGACAGCAATAGAAACTGAATTTAAATTAGATACAAGTCGTCCATGTAGGAGAAAAATTGATACCTAGTTAGGATCCACTTAGACAAACACTAATAATATCCTGTTCAAATTGCCAAATACATATCTGTACATGATCATCCCCGATTTTTCTTGTGATATCCTTAATCCTTATGACAAGGATCAGACAATAGAACTAGAACATCTGACTGTCGCCAGATGACCTGAGTGAGATTACTTGTCGTGGTAGTGGTACAATTGTAATGGTCCTCCCCATTCTACCGAGCAGCAAAGTGGCAAAAGTAAAGGCGCTGTGCAGAGCAACGAAAGTGAAAGGCGGCGAACTGTATTTTTAAAATACATGGGTAGGGTACGGTCAGAATTTAGTCGCGTATGTCGATTGTATTTTGTATTTCCATATTCAGCAAACATTTTTTCAGAAACTTCTCTTGTGCTACTTGATAAATTTTACCAATGTTTATTTCGTCCACCTGACTGAAAAGAAAAAAAATTCCATTTATTGACTTTCTGAAAAAATTAATATCCGGAAACGTAGGTTAGAAAAGTACCTGAGTAAAGTCATTAAATATTTGTGATTACAGATTAGTGCCTTGACTTCGAAATATTCTGGCTTTGTTGATAAGTGAACAATGAGCATGACATTGTATATAAATGGTGACACTGGCGGGGTGCTATTGCCAGATATCATTCAAATTCAACAATTTGCTAATCCAATTATGTTTTTCTAGAACTAGAACTGGCACTATCTAGCAGCAGCACTCAATCCTTACATTCCAAAACACAGGACTATCTCTTGTAAGTTGTAAGACTTGATTTATTTCCTAACAATCTAGACTAAAAAGTTTGCTGGACCTATAAAGAATGTGCGAACTGTACTAACGCTACATGTAGGCCTAGTTGTAGGCTGCTGCTACTACTACTACTACTACTACTACTACTACTACTACTACATGGCCCATTCAGAATAGTCCGTCCGTACTAAGCCACACAAGGGAAGTAACTGCGTAATATAATGACATTGTATGTAGACGATGTATACATTGAGTTACGTCCCTTACGTGTAGTTTGAAACGATAAATGTTGTTAGGTTGTAGTTATAATTATATAATATTTTCACTTATGATGACGATATATTAATAACTTCAAACTCAAACTGCATCCTTTCATACTGTTCACTTTAGGTGCAAAGCAAAGAAAAATAATGGAAAATTGGTTTCATTAGTAGTAGTAGTAATAGTAGTCAATAGTGTGTAAACCAATGACAAACTTGACCTTCACATCCACACTTCCTCTCTTCTCTCTCCATCACAGTGGGCTGAATTTCTTTGACTGAAGCTCCGTCTTGCAGAAAATGCCGTGTAGACGTACATACTACTTTGGGAATATGATTTATGATCATGATTATTGTAACCTTAGGTCATGCTTGACAGAAGAATGAGCAAGTCATGAAGATGGAACTAGTTACATTTTTATTTCAAACTCATTCCATCACCGCTATCAAGTAACAATGTGGCCTTACTTGACTGAAATGTGAATGTCTCCTCAGTAGGTTACCGAAGTCAGAAGCAGGAGTACACTGATTGAAAAATTGCAATAGGGTGATTCAAGAGACGACGCCAGAAAATGGTGGCGAATAGTAAACATTAGTAATAGTGGTATTATTATAGTTGTAGTAGCTGGTTAATTGCACGCTTTTGGTAGAAGAGAAAAGCGTGCAATTACGCCTACCGTGCGATTATGGGAAGCTATTCAAGTAATCCAATAAGTATCTATAAATTATGTCACTATTGTCGCTCACCCGCCGTCAGCGCGCATTTATCCAAACCGTGCAGTTATGGCATCGCGCAGCAACATGTGTTTGTCCTCTCTGTTTGCGGTCTCTCCCCACTTCAACTTAAAATTCAAGTCTTTAATTGATATTTTCTTTTACTGAATTCGTTGTTCAGCGCTAAGCATAATCTGGTCATGGTAATTTACTGTATAAAGTCAACGTTTGGATTATTATTTATCATATATTATTAGTACTCTAGTACTAGTAGTAGTATTACTGGGTCTCAATTATAACCGTTATTGGAACCTACTGCGTATCTACGAAGGCGTAGGCTAATGGAAGTAGACGCCTCTCAAAAAAAATAAAAAATAATGATAATGATAATAACAAATATATATATTGAAAAAGATGAAGGCTATAACTAAATTTATAGCTTGATTTATTATTATAACAATAACATACTTGTTATATATACATTGAAGATAGGTATTTACATATATTATTCATGTATCATTATTCATTTCAATACAATTTACAATACTCTCCTGTGATGCTCCATATCTTATGCGTATAACTATAACATACGTTATATTTCAATACAATTTACAATACTCTCCTGTGATGCTCCATATCTTATGCGTATAACTATAACATACATGTTATAAATTTTATACACGTTTGTAAAACAAGTTTCCCTAATGGGATGAAAATAAAGTATTATCTCATCTTATCAATATCTTATATAACACGTCCTCCAATTGTAGTTTGGCGCTCAAGTAAACCTTCGTCTCGTTGTTAGATGCAACTATATTATTAAGGTTACCGTACGGTAATCAGGAACCGAGACATTTTGTTGTAAAAATGTAATATACTGTTTATCGGGGAAGGTAAATTTTAAAATTTTATTAATCGAAGATAAGTCACAAATGATCAGGTCTGCTTTTTTTTCTTTTATATTTCCACTTCCACTTCCACGATTTTGCAACAAATGCCATGGGCTCTATAGCGTGCCTGCTGCCCAGCTTGGACAAGAGACCCCCAACCCACCCACACACACCACTGAAGAGTTACACCTTCACTAACCATATGACCCCTCTAAACCAAACTTTTTCTTTTCATGTTGGAAAAAAAGAGGGAGGGGGTCTCAGACGCGGTTCGAACCCGGGATCTTTCTTGACTGGCGCAATACTTATCTATCTACTAAGCCATACAACAATGCATTTGTTATTCCAATTAAACTTAACCTTAAACACAGATGATCCTCAAATTATATTTTTGCCATGCAATTGTCAACCACTTTACTGTATGGTGGAGGCTTGCCTCATCAATACAGTGGATTGCCTTCATTAAGATATACTTACAATATTGTTGTTATTGTCCTGAATTTAACTTTGTGGGTAAATTGAACTTGTTTAAAAAAATGATGGCTTCTCCAATTTTTTGTTTCTACTCTTTTAGGACTCCCTGTCTTCAGAGATCTTCGGATTAAACGAGCAGCAATGAAACAACGCGCGACCAAAGAGAAACCTGCGATTACTACTATGGATCGCCCGGTACTTTTCCGTCTCCAAAGATCTGAGCAATTATTCTGTGAGGCCTTGCTATTTAATTGGTCTTACTTTTTGATTTCCTAGATCTGATCTATTCAACAGAATTGAAAATGTACGTAAACTTCACGTGTTCCTCAACTCAGCCAGGAGATAGGAGTAGGCTACTGATGACAATGACGACATTGGATGACTTCATCAATGAATTCCCAAGAAAACAAGCGACAGTTTTTTTCTCCATCTTTTGATTTATTACTATTGGTACAGTATTAGTACGAGTACGAAATATTTTGTTGTTCTTACCTCATTACTGTAGTAACGCAGCCAGTTGAGCCAGCAGCCTACATGGTGAAACCCTTAGCACGCGTAAACTGTGATTTCATCTTGAGCTTGTATACTACTACTACAGTGATGCTCGCTCGTCGCGCATCTCTCCGGAGCCTACTGTGTGGTCCAAGAGCGGGCTCGCGTGACATTGCAATTGATTGATGGACTCGCGTAAACACCAAGTCCAATGGGAGTGGCCAATGCAATTAATACACACTTTCTTTCACTGGCACTGGCATGACCTCGGTAGCTTCACGGTACGCATAATTGCACGCTTTTCTCTTATCCCCCAAAAAGGGGCAATTATCCAGCGACTATCCACTGGATAACCACGCGCGTAGGCATGTAAGTTGTAAGATATTGAGGCTGAGCCACGCCATTCTAAGACTAAGACGAATCACAACTCACAAAACAAAATTTGTGGTTGATTCCCTTATTAACAGAAGTTATCTCCTTTTACTTTTATATTGATTATGCAAACCGTTACGGTATGTCTGATAAGTTATCGATATTGTATAAGCCTGTATGAATGATTTAGACTTAACTGTTAGCTGTACACCCATTAGTACTGACGCATGAATGCCATCTGGCTTGATAAGGTTTGACTGATGAATATGAGGCATAGTTTATGTAAATGTGTGTGTGTGTGTAGCCTACTCATTGCGTAATCATCATATTATTCATTTTGGTAACTTCGTTACCTACAAAATATTAAAATATACCTTCGTCTTTTGATCACTACCAAACTCATGCCTTTCTTCCTTGTGTACGTGTTGAGCTCATTCATGAAATCCAAAGGGTCGGGCCGAAATATGTCATAACTATTGTTTGTTGCTACTGCTACTACTACTACTACTACTACTACACTACTTACTACTACCATCCCATTTCTAACAACGGGCTCAAAGATTGAGACGTACGTAAGTTCCTACGCTCTTACTAGAATTAAATAATATTAGTATTGTATTAGTATTAGTATTATTAGTGGGAACATGGCCAGTCACGTGAGACAATGACCAATATTTTTTTTTTTTTAAAGATTGTCGAACTCATTCATGCCATGGAAACACCGCTTTGCCGACAACAGCAGACATACTCTTCTTCCTTTTATTTGCAGTCCATCTCTGGTGTATTGTAACAAACTTAACATTGTTTTTATGAACACGACACTAGACGAATACAGCTGCCTGTTAAACACAACGACACTAGACTAGACGAATACAGCTGTTAAAAAAACGTTCGACAGGATAAATTCTCCAATAATAATTTTGTCTATATTAATATTAAATATTAGCTTGACGTCGTTAAGCTGTCCTTAAATCTAAATCCGTCTAAGGAGTGTTGTTGTACTGCGTTAGGTGGTAGTGGTAGCTTATTCCACAATCGTATTTGCTTGACCGTCGTTAGGCTGTCCTTAATCCTTCTAAGGAACTGAGCTTTGCCGGGTGGCTTACTTACAATTACAATACATACATACATACATACGTATATCATCATGTTGTTTGTTGTGTGTAGTAAATGCGCAAGGATACAAATTATGCGGAGGGTGGTCCAACTTGATCAGAAAAATTGTCAGCGGAGAGGATAGGACGAGGTGCAGCTGCAGGGGTGGGGCCTATACTTACAGTTATAGAAGATACCGACTGGTAAAGAAAGAGAGGATTATTTCTCTTTTAAAACGAGTAGTGTCCAGGTGGCAGCTCTCAGTTGTCATATAACTGAATAGTATCCACTAGAGAAACCGAAAAGTGTTTACTGGTAAAATGTATGGGACATTCTTTGTTGTCCAATTTACTGGTAAAAGTAAAAGCTCATCACCTGCTCGTCTTTAATTCCTGATGCAGAGTCCTTCTAGTTCTAGACATGTGTTAGGTGATGTGTAAGCGTAAGTCATTGACATTTGTATTTACTTCCATTTGTCATTTGCACCCTTCAGAGCTTGACATATGGCTGGGTTACGACGACGCAACGCTGACCACTGACATGATGTTGGCCAAGATTCACGTAACGGCAACTTCGCCTCGCAGTGAACAGAAAACAAGCCCACTAACTCTGGACTAATCCGCCACCCCAGAGATATAGTGGGCTTGTTTTCTGTTCACGGCGAGGCGAAGTTGTCGTGGCAGATATTGGTTCGATTCCCCCGGTCGACGAAAATCTTTTTTTTCTATTTTCTGCTTGTTTCTCTCACTGGCGACGTGGCAGGCATGGGTTCGATTCCCCCGGTCGACGAAGTTTTTTCCCCTCTATTTTCTGTTCTTGTCTCTTACTCACTGGCAATGTTACTGTCACATTATCCCACTATCATTCTGTATATTAGACCAAATCAGTGCCCGCTCCCTCTTCATTTATTTTCGACTCGAGATCGAGATGCCTCGAATTTGAATGCTGGCTGAAGCTACCGATGTTGCGTCCCTGAGAGAGACTCTTTGTACCTACATTTTTCTTCACTCGACTCCGGTGTGAATAACTGTGCATACGTAATCAGCTACGGGCAGAGAAAGATATTGTCAGTTTGTTAGTGCTAGTACATGACGAGCCTAGGATATCAGTATTAGTAGGCTGCTCTACCATATGCTCCCCATGGGAGTTGAGAACATCACGGTCTTTTGGGGGATATAAACCCATCTCTCTATATCAATATCTTTAGTAGAATTGCTTGTTAATGTTAAACTCATCATACCAATACCATCCTAACATACTGACAACATCTTATTATTATAATACTTGTAGCTAAGTACTCATCCACACCTGAGTCGGATGGGGAGAAATGTGTACAGTCTCTCCCAAGGACTCAACATCGGTAACTTTTGCAAGGAAGAATAATAAGAAAGGGGTGGAGGGTATTGACCATTGGCGGCATAGACCTCAGCTTTGCCACGGTCGTCTCCAGTCAAGATAAGGGCACAAACGCTGGCATACCAATACCAGCAAGGAAAAAAAATCGAAATAAGAAGAAAAGGTGGTGAGTGACCTTGACCTCAGCTCTGCCGCGGTCGTCTCCAGTCAAGACAAGGGCACAAACGCTGGCATACCAATACCAGCAAGGGAAAAAAAAGATCGAAATAAGAAGAAAAGGTGGTGAGTGACCTTGACCTCAGCTTTGCCACGGTCGTCTCGTCAAGATCACGACCCAACGCTGATGGCATGTTAGCCAAGGCTCACGCACAGAAACAATCGACATATGAAGAGAAAAATGGACGGTGGATGGCCTTGGCCTCAGCTCTGCCACGATCGTCTGAACCAGCCCCTTTAACGTGTGAACTATTATATCGTCAGGAAAGCCAGCAAATCCCTAGGATTCATGAAACGCAATCTTCACCAGTGTCCGAAACATGTAAAACCCAGGCTTGCAACTTGCACGGTATTAATTAGTCCGACCCACTCTGAAGTATGCGGGGGCTGTGTGGGATCCACTATCTCAAAAGCACACAACCATGATCGAACAGGTGCAGAGACGAGTAACGCGATTCGTCACCAACTGCCGATATAAGGAACCAGGATGCGTGACACAGGCTCTGGATTGCCCACAACGGAAGTCTCTAGAAACACGCAGAAAGAATGCACGCGCGACTCACTCATCTTTAAAAAAAATCTTCAACAGTTACAACACAACATTTAGAATAAATGAAACCCTATCCCATGGGTTTTCAATTTCCATTTCCCAGAGCTGTGATTAAAAAGTACCGTGACAAACAACTTTCCAATGGTGAATAAGGAATCTAATGGTTTTTCTCTCGGCACCTGCCGAATACCGACGCCAAGTCGCTGGCGAAAATCTTCTAACGATCTTGTCCTGTTCCGTCTTTTTACAACACAATCACAACACGTTTTTTGCTTCAGCTTCCTTCTTTTTGAAGCAAAAATAACAATATTTTGCACAGCTATAATATATTATTAGGTAGTGAATGACAGATGTTCAAAATTTCAAACCCATTGTATGGCGTGCGATCATTTTACCGAGTGAAATATCGCCCTTTTCCCATTTTGGTTTTCCACTGAAAGAGAGACACCTGGCTTATATGTTTGTCCTTACTTTTGCAAAAAAGAGACTGCAGAATGAATGGCATATAATAGAAGACAGCCACCCTTTGAAAAAGTATTTTGTAAGCTATTGCAATTAACCATACGTTTCAAGTCTTGATAACAACTAAGGAAAAAATCCGAAAATCACGGCGCACACACCAAAAAAAATAACCCCAAAAAAAACCACCCCCCCCCCCCCCCAACAAAACAAACAAACAAAAAACAAATTAGAAGGTATGCACAAACAGGGGGAAATGGTAACTAGCTTCAAAGTAAAACAAGTAACAGAACAAATAACTTTTCGGCACAAAATAATCTTTGCTTTAATCTATTATTGAAGATTATTATTGACACTCTCTCCATTGCCCGTTTCTCTTGGTAAAAATTGGTGATCACGAGAACGTATGCACCGATATATCTGACAAATCAATTCACTTTTTGAAAAACAGAAAAGTGTACACAATGGTGATCAGATTATATACGTATAAACCTAATGGTCGTTGGTGTCATTTAAAACCTTCTTTTGCCCCCCTTTACAAACTCCCCGAGGGCACACTCGATTTTACGTGTTATTGTCATCCTGTAGTCTTTGATGTCAACACGTCTTTGTACTATTACAATAAATGTTATAAAAATGCGTGATCGCGACTGAGTACCTACGTACCGATATAATGTGACAGTTGACAGATCCATTCACTTTTTGAAAAACAGAAAATTGTAGACAATGGTGATTGGATTATGTAAACCTTATGGTGGTCGGTGTCTTTTACCATTTTTAAAACCATTTTCTCACCCCTCCCCCCTGGGCAAACTTAGCAAACTTTTTGGAATTGCCATAATTTGAATGACCTTGGCCTTAGTGGTCACCCATTCCTTTAGTGCCGGTTTTTTTTGACAGATCACGTTAGAATACTACTATAGTACCACTACGTGCGGCATTTTGTGTTCGTTATTTTGTGAGGCCATCGTCGCCTTGGCAATGGGACCTGTTAAACGTTATTTAACTAAATATCTTATTATTGTTCAGACGAATTCCACGAATGACCTGAGGTTGGGTGGTTTATAAATTCCACGAAGCAAAATGACATGGTACGGAGAAGCGCCACCGGAAACACAACAACGACATGTCCGCAAAACCTCGAAAGTTATTGTTGCAGGACTGTCAAGTGCCTCATGCTGTGTTTACTTCCAGCAGCTGAACACGTCAAGGATTTTCCCCATCACTGTTTGGATTTTATTAATTTGGGAGAGCAAAATTTCAGATTGATTGTAAGTTACCAACATAGAAAGAGCTATACTTGATTTATAAGTTGAAGGTGTAGAAGTAAGAGTTTGCCAAGGGAAGCTTCATTTATTTTACTTTTGTTGTTTGTTGTGGTTTGTTGTGTCATCTGTCACACTGTCAGCAGTGGTCAGCTGTCACACACTGTCACCAAAGTGGAAGTCTTGTTGCTATACACAGTCACAGGAAATGGTTAACGTACCGAAAGCTAAAAAACCCCCTTACTTATTGATAAGCTAAGAAATAAAGCGTCTGGAGCCTAAACTAACAGTAACAATGAAATTGAAAAGACAAGAGTTCATGAAACCTTGTGTTTTTATGGCAATGACTATGACAGCTCTAAGTGACTCCCAAGTCTAGTATCTAGACATCTAGATATACTGCCAGGGCCAAGGACACATATATTCGTACACCTTAGCCTTAGTATGTGTGTGCTTTCGCTTTGTGATGCAAATAACGGTCATTTGCTTTTAAATATCGGAGTGATTATTCACACAATTGTGCGAATAACTGGTATGGTTATTCGCACAATAAGCAACCGTTCGTTAGAAAAATGGCGGTCTTTCAGTGGCTCTATTGTGCGAATAACTGGTATGGTTATTCGCACAATAAGCGACCGTTCGTTAGAAAAATGGCGGCCTTTC
>JARFNW010136292.1:0-10847 GCA_031763155.1 Dirona albolineata | reverse complement strand
GAGAGAGAGAGAGAGAGAGAGAGAGAGAGAGAGAGAGAGAGAGAGAGAGAGAGAGTGAGTGAGAGAGAGAGAGAGAGATACAGATAAGAAGAGAGAGATTCCTAAGTGCATCTAATCTCATCGTACAATGTAAATTATTGCATTTTCACACGGACAAGTGTAGGTTGTTGCATCTTGCATTGAGAACCTCGATTTGATTGACGATAGATCATATAGACGACAGTCACGATATAGATCTTCACAATGACGCCCCTTGGCCCCGATCCATGCCTTCATCCGAGTGGTCTGTTCAACGGCGTCACAATGTTATAGTTTTCATTGGTATAATAATATTATTATTATTATTATTATTATTATTATTATTATTATTATTATTATTATTATTATTCGTATGTCATGAAATGTAATGATGCTTTAAGAGATCCATGGTCGTCATGAATAATAATATATCTAGAATCACATACTATTTTAGACTAATTCCATTAATTGTAAATAATAATATTATTGACATCGTATCATGGTCATACCATTATTGTTTCATGCTTAGTTGTTGGTCAATAATAGTGAATATAATATATTATTATTATTATTATAAACGTACAGTATGCCATTTATTTTACTCTGGCGTGTCTTTAAAAGAGCTGAATTGGAGAGTCAATGATGTAGTAACGATTTTTCTATAAAATAAACATGTGAAGTTCTTGCTAAAGTGAACATAACTTATCTCCCATCCCTTAAAAACAACAGATTCTGGATTTGTTTATAATATGTATGTGTATTGAATGTTGGTGCGGTGTATAAAGCAGGTTTAGATAATGTTATAGATCGCCCACTGTCTTTTCTTGTATGGGACGATAGACAGGAGGTCCTGTGTGTCTAGCTTAGGATGAAATCTCGGCAGCTATCAAAAACCTCAAAGAGTAGGCTACGGATGACAGAATTGTTTGAAAGAATCATACCTAGACCTTCTCCGCCCTTAGACTCGCTGTAAAGTCTCCCTCTAGATGTGGGTTGAATGTATGTAGCCAAGATGATACCAGATTTGTATCGTACCTATGCTTAAACCTGGATTATAATATTAGGGTCACGGTGGAGAAGGCCCAGATTGACCGCTCTCTTAAAACTCGTATGTCTTCGTGACGTATTATTTCCTTTCATTTCAACAAAATATATCAACTATTTTCTTTCTTGAGTAGGTTGTATGTAATGTTTTAGGGTTTGGTCACTGTTTACAATCCATACATTTTACTGCATTGTCTGAATAGAAGGTTTGGTCTTACTTGAATATCACCACCGTCGTCATTAATCGTTCTTGAAAAATGAGTGGTTTTTATCTCACTCTCAATGGACAAATAGGGTTTTCTTATATCTTATTGAAAGAAACACATTTGGAGGATAAAAACAGACTGAAACAAAGAATTATTTTTTAAATTTTGATTGAAACTTGAATTTTGTCAATTTTTATTGAAGCTGGTCAAATCTATATAATAACGTATATTGTACGTTCAAAGTCTCCTCTGTCTGTTTGTGGGTTTGTGACTTCATGAATGGGCACAATGGATGTTCTCGGTATACATTTCTCATAAAGTCATAGAGTAATATAGTCTATATGCACAAAATTAATTAATTAAACAGCATACTATGACACTTTCTCCTTCGCTTCCCAAAAACTGAGGGTTGAACACAAAAACATGGACATTTTATGAACAGAATGATGTGACGTGACCACCATAGGTAGTGCGCTACCCTATTCTACTTCAATGTTTTAGCCACAGTGACCTCAACAGTCACTTGCCTTTGATATTGATGATTAAAAGATACCAGGCCCTGTTTAATATTTAGAGATCTAGAATTTAAATGCGAGTGTGTTGATTGTCATCTGAAGTCAGGCACTTGAATGGCCTTGCCACTGCACTACGGAACACATTGATAAAAATCCATAGTCAAAACCCTTCACTGATAATGGAGTTTTAAACTGACTTAAAAGTAGTGAAAATGTAGAGTGTAGTAGTAATTTGCTTCAATGATTGACTGCACAAAACAGGAAAACTACTTTAACGTAGTGTTGGAGCATAATAGTGTCAGCATCTCTTCTCTTTACTTTCAAGTAGATTATTATGATACAAACATAATTAGAAAGTTCGAACTCGAACCAGACTCGAACTTCCATCATCGGCGTGGTGTGTTAAATGTCTGAACCTCTAGGTCAGCACGACTCCCATCCATGTCACTGCAAAATTAAGGATATTATTAAAAAAAGGGAAAGTATGCTATCGGCTTACGATTGATCGGGAGTTTAAAATCCGTCTACATCACCATAAGTCTCATGACAAATTTTGAATAGTCATCTATCTCGGCACTCATTGCTTCATAACATGACCATTAATCAGGAGACTCACACGTTTACTGTTAAATCATTTAAACTGTTATTTAAAATGTCAGTTGTCTTGGTGAATGTTATGTTTGATATAATATATTTCTACAGATTTGCTGCCTACAGTAAACGTCTGTTTTGTAACATTGTATATTATTATTATCATCATACTCGATGCTATGTTTGGACATGTTTAACAAAAATCGTGATATTTATATGTAAATATGTAATGACCATTGTTGTGCGTAGGGAATATTGATAGGAGGAGTTGCATTGTTTCTCATTTGAATAGAGATTGGTAATGATAATAATATGTTAATCACATTGTTTAAACGTTTTGCCAGGGATTCAGATGCAAAAACTGCGTTATCCTCCTTTGCCAATCCCATGCCCAAAGAATATTCTTCGTCAACAATAAATGATGACATTCA
Source organism: Dirona albolineata (assembly GCA_031763155.1). Classification (NCBI taxonomy): domain Eukaryota; kingdom Metazoa; phylum Mollusca; class Gastropoda; order Nudibranchia; family Dironidae; genus Dirona; species Dirona albolineata. Next base: position 8,042 of record JARFNW010136292.1, on the reverse strand, counting down.
GATAACATGTCAAAGGTACCTTCTCCACTGACAACCAGCGGAGTGTCCATTCCTAAGAAAAGTAACAGAATAAAAACGATCTGGTATGATTTAGATTTTTACAAGAATATCAGGTTTCCTTACATAACATCAAAATGCCTTTAACTGTTTGTTTTTTTGCATCTGAACACCTCTTCTTACTATAGAACTGAATCAAACATTCTGTTTTCTTCCTTTAATAACATTTTTTATAATGTTGAGTATGCGAATGTAGCAGGACGGAGTCAATATATTATAAGATAAGACAAGATAAGATGAGACAGATAGTATACGTTATTAATCCCAAGCGGGAAATTATTAAATTTGGAAAACGGATTTAAACAAATAGTGCAACACATCATAGGTATTCCAATTTATATTTTTATTTTATTAATTTTTTTATTTTTTTATATATATTTATTTTTTTTGTGCTCCAATAAGAATTAAAATTTATTCCAATAACAAAGCCATAACATATTCCAGCAAGGCATACACAACATGTAGATTGAGGAGGAAACATGAGGACCTGGTTGAAGACCTTTGGATAACAATAATAATATGGATTACGTCAGATACAACTCATTATAACAACAAAAATGCCAGATAAAACAAGGGGTTGACTGACTGACCCCTATCTCAAACGCCGATGAGATTTTGCTAGATGTGAATAATTGACCCATCCTACACGGATACGTGTGAGTGACGAGTAGTGTCTGATTGAAATGGTTAAAATCACAGGGATTGGTACTGATGATAGGTGCTACTTTTGTTCCAAGTTAGTTTGCGCTCATATCCAACATTAGGATGAAATGATACTGTGAGATAATCCTACAGGCATAATAATACCAGTTATCATATTGTCATGATAGTAGTTATTAAAAAGAAAATAGTATTAAAAACTATGTCACCGATGTTCTGGTGAATCCTGCACTAATGTAATGCCCCCCACCCTATGATGACAGAAAAGATTCAACAGCCTTGACGATACAGGAAGCACTGATGCCGTATTTCTCCATCAGCTCAGCACACTTGCCACTGCGTGGAATCTCTGGCACAAACATACGCTTGACGGTGATGTTGGGGTGTGCACTGACGGCAGCAGCCACAGCCTCTCCGATACCACCTGGGAAGGAGGGGAAGAGATACAGATTTGGGTATTGTCATACTTGTCGTAAGTGATACAAATTCAACTCTACAAAAATAAAATGTTATTGAACCACAACGATGTGTAAGCATTCCGATGTGAGGGAGGTTGGTGGCGATTGTCTATTCAAATAGAATTGACATTACAAGCATTGATTGCAAGCTACCTTCAAACTCGGCATTATGTATTGAGATTCGTAGAATAATAATTACACAGCTACTTTGATTGCCTGACATAAACACTTACATGGCGCCTACATCAAATGACAGCTTGTGTGGCTTACACACTGTCTAGGGTTAGAGTGGATGTTATAGGTGGTTAGTATGATGCTTGTGGGGTCATATATCAAATATACCATCATGACATTCTGCCTGTCATTGGAGTCTGAGGGTCACTCTCAAAGTTCAATTTTCTAGTATTCAAACCCTGAACATTGTGAGTCTAAGAGCAATAGTGCTATCCATACCCCCCCATCCACACCAACGTACATTGTAAATATGTGGTGAACAACAGTCACGCCACCAATGATTTATTTCCACCATTCCTGGTCACAGACTCACCTTCAGCGTAGTGGTCCTCCACTGTGATGATCTTCCCACCTGTCTGTTGAGCACTGGCGATGATAGTGGCGCCATCTATGGGTTTGATGGTGAAGGGATCGATGACTCTGATGTTGACACCACTGGCACTCAAAGTGTCAGCTGCTTTCAAGGCCTCGTACAAAGTCACACATGATCCGATGACGGTTACTTTGTCGTCATTGCTCTGTCTCACAATCTGAAAGAAAGAAGGAAACATTTGTGTCAGTCAACACCTTGACAGTAACAGACGGTATCAGAGTTGTATACCTAAAGAATCTAATTTTCTTACTACAAGCTGTAAAAATGAATATATTGCAACAAAATTACAATAGTTCCATTCTACTCTGGAAGCACAAAGTTTTGCGACTCAATACAGTAATTTTGCAAATCTTTATGTTGAGCATCAAAATATGTTCAAGTTGGTACTAGTTGATGGTATCTCTGCTGAATTCACTTATTGATTTCCTACTCTTATGCATTGTTCAAATTCAAACAGACACGAAGTATGTATATATCCATATATCAGGAAAACTTACATACATGCATTATAAGAACTGCACACATATATTGAACTGAACACTTTAAGTGTGCTAAATCTGTTTCTAGCACGATAGCTGTGTCTGAAACCTCATACCCCTGAATGTAACATGCTACCCATCCTCAAGGTGTCCTCTTGCTATGTTTAATCTTGGCTATTAATGTGAGTCAGAAGATGACTGATGCAGACAATGATAATAATGGTTTTTATATCTGCATTTCTCATCTATTTCTCTTGTGACTCTTGAGAATGTCATGGTCGCGTGTGATGTAAGTATTTGTTAGTGTTTTTTCATCGAACTCATTGAGTTTGGCTGTTGACCTTAAAAGGCGTGGGGGCTGTTAGGGACATTCTGGTATTCCACTATGGAACAGTAAAGTGTTAACTCATTATCATTTCTGGAAAAAAATATTTCAGAACCCACCCCCAAAACCGACTGTAATGCTGAACAACCCACCTTGGCCTTTCCAATTTCAAATGGTTCCTCATTTTTGTAAATGACTGGCAAACTGGGTCGACTGGTTCGGATAAAGCAGACGCCCTTCTTGTTGGCGGCCAATTCCACAGCCCTCTCAGTAGACACGGCGTCACTGGGGTAGAAGACGGTGGAGCCTGGAATGGTACGGAACATGGCGAGGTCTTCCAGCGCCATCTGGGAGGGGCCATCCTCACCTGGAAACAATCAGAAACATTTGAAGAATGAAGAAACCATCCTCATGACATTTGTAACACTTCACAAGTCACCAAACATATAACATGACCACAAATACAGACCTTCATTACATCACATTAGAATGGTGTCCATGGCTGAGGGTCTAAGCCCAGTCTTAAGATCCTGAGACCTCAGATTCGAAACCCTGGCCATGTCAGGCCAGACTTTTGACATTATTTTCCCACCCTTAGAGACGATGAATGATATTCCATAATGTTATTTGACTGGACTTAACTGATAGTAGCATCGTTGCGCTGGATGGGTTTTCCATTTTCCCGAGGTCGTTCTATTGTGAGTATAAACGACCGTGACAAACAACTTTCCAATGGTGAATAAGGAATCTCATGATTTGTTTTCAGTACTTCCCGAATAGCAAGGTCAGGTTGCTGGGGAAAACCTTTTAATGATCTTGTCCTATTGTACCTCCTTTTGGACAGGATATAAGTTGTTTTTTTCCAATAAAGGATTTTAGAAACTTAGGACTGATCACCTGCTTGTTCTATTGGTTGTCAGTTACCAGCTGAGAAATGCACAGATTAGGATGTCTATTCATGAAAATCAATTTGCCTTGAACAAGATATGTTTTTATGTCATTATCCTTTTATGTTTTTGTGTGTTTGATTCATACTTACCTTGACCTAAAGTGTTTTTGTTTGTTTGATTCATACTTACCTTGACCTAAAGTGTTTTTGTGTGTTTGATTCATACTTACCTTGACCTAAAGTGTTTTTGTGTGTTTGATTCATACTTACCTTGACCTTAATTGTCATCATGCAATGTCTTGGTCTAGATGGGTGCTAAAACAAGACATACCAGAGATTCTCTCGCTCTACTCATACCATCTAGGGACCGTAACACGCTGCACATTTAGCCACATTGTAACAGTAACTCATTTATAAAGTCATTTACAATCATGAATAGCAAACACTCAACGAAAATCAGTCCGAGGTAAGTACTTTTAATCGTATTTACAATAATAACCCTTATCATAACTTACGATGAATCACAATAATGGGTAAATAGATCTAATGCTTAAAGTACTTCAGCCATTTGAAATGGAAAGACATGAATGAGAATGTCTAAAAAATACACAAAGTGTAGTAAACAAAGGAAAAAAGGACTATGTAGAAGAAGAGGAAGACGGACCCAAAAAATAATAATTGTTAAAATAGGAAGACTATGTTACTGAATTGGTCTGGCTTGATTGTTGCACAAACCGGAAGAGCTGCTGTCACAATGTCGTCATCAAGGGGGCAATTGTCACCAAGTCTCAACCCTGCTGAAGCGATGACGAGTCGCATCTTCAATTAGTCCACGCATTATGATGATTCCAATTCATTGATAGTGATAGTGTCAGTGTATAAAAACAAAAAAAGTAAATTTATTGTTTGTTTACTTGATGGAATCCCCTTTATACCGCATAGCAGGGTAGGGACCAGGCCCATGTTCAGCCTTTTATAGTGCACAAGGCACAAAGTACCAGTGGCCTAAATATTTTATTTTTATGGCTGAATACAAAGACAAGTTTGGACACAATGGGCTGATAACATGCTTCACTTACATTCCTGATGTCAAAAGTTCACAGCTCTGCGTCCAGGCGTGAATGGTGTAGTGTCAGGAACACCTGCGTGTAGGTTTGTGAATTGTGCACCATTCGTGCCTGGTATTAATGCTGGTCCCAAAACGGGTAAGTAAATTATGGAAAATTACATGAATAATTCTATACATACATCATAAATATAATAGAAGGTTTGAATGGACGGATATCAGTTACGAAAACAAAGTAAATAACATTAAAATGTTAAAAACTTCACAAATAATATATGGCTGGCTTGGAAATAGAGTGGAAGAAGTCAAAGGGCCTAGAAATATTGTGCAAGGAATAATATGGGAGGCATTTTTATCTTCCTCTCTCTTTTTTTATCCAAAGCATTTTACTTTTACACAAAGCAAAGCAGTTCAGAGGTCACCTGCATGTCTTGCCTTGGAAGAATAGAATCGTAAATAGCAACACACAAAATACAATGTGTTTCAGTTTCGGTGGCTGTGCGGCGAAGTCAGTACCTATAGTATTTTTAGGGATATAATTAGAATGTCTTTGGATTGTGTTATGTTGGGGGGGTTTTGTTTTTTCCCAATGCGTAATTTACCAGCAGTTTTCACAAACATTTAAGAGGGAATTAATGTTACATCTAAAAATAATGAGAAAAAGTAACTTAGATGAAAATGAAATCGGAAATTGCATGAATTCATCAATTTTTTTAAAGTGGCAAATGCAATGGCTGTATATTATACAGACAGGTTTGATAAATTTGAACCTGTTTATAAACAATATACCACCAATATTGATCTACATTTATCTACAATAAATTTGTGGAAGCTCCTGAAGTAACGTACAAGATAATGCTACTAACAACAATAATATTATATGGCAACAATATGATGAGGTATACGAGTAAGAGGTATGAAACTGGCCCTTGCTGGCAAAATAAAATGGAAAGTGAAACACTTTGAGACAGAGGCAAGACTGTATGTAGTATAAAGTGCTTTTGAAAAAATCATAAAATGTAAACATAAGTGGCTGTCTTAAAAAAAAACAACCCATGATCTGATATTTTGTTTTTCATCAGCAAAGAGAAAAAAATTGACATTTTTATACATATAATAGTAATAGTAATAATAGATATACAGTAGTCTCCGTCTAAGTGCACGGTCGTCTGGAGTCAAGAAAACTGCACTTAGGCGAAGATGAAAATGGCAGCCAGGGTGGGCGGGGTTGTGACATATTATGATCACACGTAAAGGGCATGTCTATAATGGACAACTGATTATGTAATAACACAGCCTTCTGACCAATGAATCTAATCAGCGTCAAGTCATCATTTTTTTTTCAAAAGAATTAACTGCACCCACACAATGGGAAGTGCCATTCTAATGTTTCACTTACCAAAAACCCTGCCCACAAACCAAAATGAAAAATACACGAAAGAGAACGATAGTCGCACTGAAAGCCAATCAGTGTACATCGAGACAATATAACGTTGCGGCTCACATTACACAGTCAGCATCTCCTTTGAAGAGCAAAACAATGTAACAGACATAATCCTTGGTGGACAGTGCAAATGTCTCATCCCTATTATTTATAAAAGGTAAATCGTGCATGTCGCATTGTGCAATAACTTCCCCACTAAATGTTATATCAGTGTGGGTTTAGCCAGCCTGGAACATTGCGACAGGTGAAACAATCCCTAATATTGCAACGTGTCTGGCTGATAGATTAAATTACTGGTTTGATTTTAAAAGTTAGAAAAAACGTAATTAGGATCATAAATGTTGGGTTTGGGTTTGCGGTCAAACCGTGCGCTTAGGCGGAGAGCTCTTAGTCTTAGACGGAGACTACTGTATATATACGATATATATCAATATTTCTACTACTATGCTTAGCAAGTAAATGTACAAAAGACATCTAAAATATTTTATAAAAATATTTTTTTTCTCTCTGCCAAAAATGTAAATGCGTCAGTTGCGGGAAAAAAACTATAGAATTTTAGAGCAGACCTCAAGACTTCTGTTGATTTCAAATGAAGCGTCATATACTGTAACGTACTGTACCTCAGTACAATATGTGCAAGATGAGTGACTGGGGAAATTATACTTACACTGTACAAAATCATCTCCACAATAGTCGAAATTGTCAAAGTCAAAGGCAATCTTCACGGCAGAAGATTAAAAATTTCCTGAAACTAATGCCCCTCCTTTTTAATTGCATCAAGTCAAGTGAGTTCATATTTGGCAACATTGACCATTTAGTCACTTCCCCTACTTCCCTCCCTCACGTCAAAATCAATATATGTGGGGCTGATTGATAAAAAGCTGAAGACAGCTCTAGTTTTTAAACATCTTTTCAGTTTAAATCAATATTCCCATCACAAGAATACACATACCAGTATTGAACTCATTGTGTTTCCCCTTCTGAATGTATTGCATTGACAAAATGCTAATCTCAAAACTTTATCATTATCATTCACAATGCTGCCATAATGGTGAGCATATCAGCTACGGTGATGTGTTGTTAGTTAGCCTTTTTATCATTTTCTCATTTTCATATGTTTGTATTGCTTTTTAAAAAAAACATCCCTTGTTCAATGTTAATTTGGAGAATGGTAGGCTATCCCAGGACCTCTTTCCCTGCCCTCATTTCTCTCACTCTCACTTTGGTGCTGTAATCTTATGGCCCTTCGTGGCTGCCCACTGTTCCAATAATTTGTCCTGTTTGGATAGCTGGTTTTCAAACTTTGAACACAAGGCTCTCAAGTCTTTGACCGTCTCGTCTCTCTCCTTGACCGCCGATTGGGCCTTGGCTAGTTTGGCATTGCTGTCATCGCAATTGGAACAATGGCTCTATGGGGACCAAGGAAAAGGTTAGATATATGTTGTAAGCTTTATATCGTGTATATATGTATATAGTTGAAAATTATTGTCAAATAGCCCATATAGTACACTTCGTCAGTGACAATACCAATCTGTGTAGGTTTATAAGATGCGAATCAATTATTCTATTTACATTCTAGACTCAATAGGAGTAAGCACCAACAGGAGTAAGTACCAACAGGAGTAAGTACCAACAGGTGTAAGTATCAACAGGTGTAAGTACCAACAGGAGTAAGAACCAGCAGGAGTAAGTACCAACAGGAGTAAGTACCAACAGGAGTAAGTACCAACAGGAGTAAGCACCAACAGGAGTAAGTACCAACAGGAGTAAGAACCAACAGGTGTAAGTACCAACAGGAGTAAGTACCAACAGGAGTAAGTATCAACAGGTGTAAGTACCAACAGGAGTAAGAACCAACAGGAGTAAGTACCAACAGGAGTAAGTACCAACAGAAGTAAGTACCAACAGGAGTAAGTATTAACAGGTGTAAGTACCAACAGGAGTAAGTACCAACAGGTGTAAGTACCAACAGGTGTAAGTACCAACAGGAGTAAGTACCAACAGGAGTAAGTACCAACAGGTGTAAGTACCAACAGGTGTAAGTACCAACAGGAGTA